>JAWWEO010025033.1:28757-60531 GCA_035582975.1 Ormyrus labotus | reverse complement strand
TAGATAGATTCTATCTAGCGGATCTATCTGGAATCTAGAATTCTGGCTAGAATTTATCGGAAACTTGCTACCAGGGATAAACAATAGATTACTACGATATTTAATGACAGACTAAATATATAAGATATTCCTATAGTACATGAATAGTTCCACAACACTATTTATATATTTATTATCATATACTCAATAATTTTATTTTAGCACCAACAGAGACTTTAAGTTTTCAATTAAGACTGACATTCGAGAAAAGCACACAACCTTAAACTTCATTTCACTGTACAAAATGCAAACTACTAATTGCGTTTACCAAATGACTTTTAATACTCGAACTTGCATATTCCTTCAATAGCTTAGTCAATCTAGCACGCCACGGTCATCCAACTGTCCATAATGAAGTTAATGTTGACACATGGTATTACAAAAATGTAAGTCACAAAGTATACCACTGATTGTAGAGTCAAATTCTAAGTCTAAAAGTCCTGTATCATTTTTACCTTTGATGCCTATATTTTTAATTGTATTTTTTCAATTAAAAATTAAAAAATTTAGCCAACCAAAGCGCGATTCAGTTCAAATTTGCGAGAATCGAAGAGAAGAAGCTCTGATTAGCTGAATCTTTTTATTTTTAATTTACTATTAATCAAAGTATGTGGATCGGAGATGAAAATCGTACAAGACTTTTATACTTAGCCCCTATAAGCTACAATGTTATTGTATATTATTGTGGCATACATTTTCGGTATACCCTGTACATAAGAATATCATTTTTTAGAATAGTAATAAAACTCTAGACTTTTTCCAGAGTTTGTTTTAGAAATAAAGATAAATTTAATTCCACGACTTTTTAATACTTGAGGCTCCTTTCATTAAATACTTTTTAAATAATAGCAATTTATTTATAAAGTAAATTTTGTATCCCATTTCTTAATTCAATAATATTAAATTTTTAGATTCACCCTGTTAGAGAATTTAGTACATAATCTATAAATAAACAAAAATTTTAGATAATATTAACAAATAATAAAAGCAACATGACTGAAGGAATTCTTTGGTAACTTAATATTCTCGCGAGAAAGGTCGCTAGAATCTTTCCTGTGAAAAAAATCTGCCAGGAATCTCTAACAGGGTATAACAATATAAAAATACAACATAGTGCCTCTCAAACGCTTTACTTTTATTATCTAATATAATACTAAAAAATTAAATAAGTAAACTAAAATAAAATTTTAAAAAGAAACATTAAAAATTATAAATTAAAAAAAAATTACAGAAGTTGATTTTTATTGGTGATTGGATTTATATAAATTTAAAATAATTTTAAAAGGCGAGTATGACAAACACGTAGAGGTGCAAAAATGTTATAAAAAATTGAAATTAAAATAATTCACCAATTCGTCAAAAATAAAAAAAAAATTACAAAAACATCTTGTAGTGTTTACGTATCGTAATATTTTATTAATTGTAGAATATTTAAGAAGTATATTTAGTACATAGATAAAAGTATTTTTAAAAGTATTTTAGTATTTTAAATAGAAAAATGTACCAACATAATTTCTCCCACATATATAAAATAATTTATAACTGAAGGAAGTCAATTTTTTAAATCATGACATTATTTTAATTAATTTTTACAGAATAATAAAATATCCAGTCGTTTGATCTTATTATATTTAGGGGAGACCAGAGCTAGTATTAAGATTTACGTATGTTTTTTAATACTTATTTCTTGTTAATATTAGCCTCGGTAACCCCTAACATTTACTTACCCTGGTAGGAAATAAGTGGGTCGTACCGGTTAAGATTTTTTAATAAATTAATTTTTAACTAATTTTCTTACCTAAAAATAAATTGTAATTTCAAAGCTGAAACCTTAAGTTTACCTGCGACAAGTCAAGGAAATTTTATAAGATGAAAAAAAATGGAAAATACTATCGCCGTAAAATTAGAAGACAAATGGACGCATTAGATTCAAGCAACATATTGAATATTTAAAATAACAAAAATTATTATTTTGTTTGCCAAATGTAGGTTATATTATTAATAATAATGTTGGTATATACGCAAAATGTGTGCGTAGAACTCTCTTAGATTAACGAATTATTAACTAGTTCATTTTTAATTAAAAATTGTGTATCTCTCAATCATATCGTTTAATTTAACAGTTTAATAGTTAAGAACTCACTAAAGATTCTACCAGGGTAATTGATCCAGGAATTAATTAGCACAAAGTTGGTTTTATATAAATTTTAATTTCATTGAAGCGGATGCATTATTATATCGTAAAAATCAATCTCATTACAATAACGAACAAAGCCTTTTAAATAGATCTATTAATTTTGGTATTCATATCACAACAGTACAAAATTTAACGTTGATCGTTAAAATACGAATATTTTACAAATATTTATTTTACGGAATGCATTTAATGTACTTGAAAAACATGCGCATTTAAAAAATTCAGCTGACAAGCTTTTAATACTGTAAATTAAGTTAGCCAAACTACTGAATACATATTTAGAGTCTAGTTTGTAGTAAATAAGGAAGATAATAATAAATTACACTACATTTACATATCTATTAAGTAAGAAAGTACCGAATTGTCAGAATTATTTTCTATCAAATAAACTTGGAAAATATTTTCCATATCATGCTATACATATTTTACTGAAAGCTCATGTTATTTAATGCTTGGTCAAATAAGACATGCATGGATTTCTGATTGAAGCCTTGCCTTACGTGCCTTTGAATATAAAATTTAAATTTTAGAGTAAGAGGCGCTAATGTTTTATAACTGCGAATAAAAGGTCATGCAAACATTTTCCAAGTAGAGTATAATTTAGTCATTTTAAAACAGCTATTGATATTATTTTTCGATTAAAAAAATTTTAAACTTGGGATTAGAAAATAAAATTTTTTTTTCAAACTTTTTGAATTTTTACGTATTTTTAATTATCTCACAATTCCTGTTCATTTAAATAGAGAGTGATTGCGTATTTTACCTTATTTTGGGATGAAAGAATATATATTTTGAGCATTTATTGTAACTACAGCTGCCATCAACTGTTTAATAGTCAAACATATTTATGATCCTGTGATCCTTTTCAATAATAATTAAGTATTAAACATTTTTTAACCACAATTCTAAGCAGAAAGTATGTCCAAAAAAATTGTATTGAAAATAGTGTATAATCGTTTCTAGTTTTAAATAGAACTTATTAAACTTCCATTGAAATAGTAATGACATAAAAATGTATGTACAACATTCCAAATCTAAATGCTTTACGATCTATTTTTTATAAGCATGTAAACATCTAATTGTACTTTATTTGAAAAATTAAATAAAATTTTAAAACACCATTCACTTGTATTTTTTTTTTCAAAATCTTTTGAAGTAGATTATTAGTTAGCTTGTCTACAGAATGCTTATTTGTTAAAGTGGTAATTTAACTAAATTTTCTTCTATTTTTGACTCTATTAAAATTGTAGTGTAAACATTTAAATTTAAACTGTATATGAAATAACGAATTAATGAAGGTATCAATGTCAAGAAGTTCACTATAGTAAATTTTTTAAGAAATTTTTGCATGATGCCAGTTTAATTAACTTTTAATTAAGTTTCCGAAATTGGATATCGCTTTTGTGTTTTTATTGTTCTTATGCATTAAACTCAATTTATGTCAAGAAGCTATAATTTATAAGAATAAGTCGTTATATACTTTTACTGACGTTTTACTGGTTGTTTATTTCAGGTCACGAAGAGCTTCTATTTCAGTGTGGTGATTGTCAAAGGTTATATAAAACTAAAGGATCTCTAATTCGACATCAACGCCAAGAATGTGGTATCGTAGTAGGACGATTTCATTGTACAGTATGTGCTAAAAATTTCAAACATAAACACCATTTGCAGCAGCATCTAATGAGGATACACAATTGGGTGAAATCTTGAACGTAAAGATATTCTAATGGCAATTTTCATTGTGTATGAATTCGTATTTACTAGTAATTTTAAGTGTATATATGTTAATATTTATGCGAATATTAAATTTTTGTACATGCTTAATAGCTAGTAAGAATTAAATTTAATTTTATGTAATCTACGCGTAGATTTTAATTTGGAATAAGGTTCAACGTGAGAAGATGTTACTGTACATCATTGAAACAATTAGATCTAATTTGAGCGACAGCTCATTTGCTAATTTGTACGCAAAGGTAAATTGTGAAAGGTTTTTTTTTTAATGTAAAATGTCAACATGTAAACAAATTTATTTGAGCTTTTCCAAATACATTAAAAATTTTCTGAAAATTGATGTTGTACCTTTTTTCTTTAATAATAAAATTCATGTCGATTAAATCCTAATCTGTATAATTAAGTTTCTATATTTTTATGTTTATATACTGAAAGAAATCTTTCTATTGATAATATTTCTGGATGAATAACAATAAAAAATTTCCATTCTATAATAGTATCTTACGTATCTTTTTACAGCAAACGTATTTTTTTAATCAATGATAAAAGCCTTTGAATGTGTAACAAGCATTTTTGTTATTTAATCAAATTTCAGCTCTTTAAGACTAATATTTTACTCTAAAATTAAAATAAAAATAAAGTGCACAGGATGTGTTACACATCTCTAACAATACTAGTGGTTTATTAAATACTTTTACACTGAAATTTAAACATAATACATTGGCACATGCATTTTTCAGTACCGACTCCCGTCAATAGCAGCATCACCCCTTTTTATTTTCCATTTGAATTTTTTCTAGCATTGTTTCTCGCTAAACTGAAACTGCCTTCAAAACTAAAAGCTGCGAATGCTGTCTTTATTTTACAGTGGGTAGTTGGACGGAACACGGACAATTCACATGCGAGCGTTGCTTCAAGGTGTACAAGACTAGGGGCTCGTTGACGCAGCATCAAAGGCGCGAATGCGGCGTTGAGCGACAGTTTGCCTGCGTCATTTGTGGCAGCAGGTTTAAGCACAAGCACCACCTCAAGAAGCACCTAAATCGGCTTCACTTTATGTAAAACATTTTGTAAAGCGCTTTTCACGTGTAAATTTACGGGGGGGAGAAGTAACGAACTTTTTCAAAATTACAAATTTAGAGTATAATAGTTTATACATTTTTAATTTAGAAGAGACAAAAAATGAGTAAGTTTTTTTAGGAACAATTAATTTCCTAAAAAATAATGAAGGATAAAATTATTATTTTATTTATTTAATATGTACAATTTTTCGATAATATTTTTTTGTGCACTGCATTGTTAATACGTGCTAGCATGGATTTTCTAATCTAACAATAACTAATTAATGTTATGTTTGGCAAGACGATCAGTTTATACTTTGTTTTCGTAACTGAGATATTAAATATTAATTTAAATAAAAATGGTTGATACTTTCGAGTTAGTAAATTGCTGACGTTGTTAATGAGTAGATTTAATCAATTTAAAGATGATAAATTATTAGATCTGCTATTAAATATTACAATAAATTTGTTAATCAATATAAATAACATATTTTACATACAACAATAAGACAATTTGTATGTAAATTTTTATTTTCCAATTACTTCTTAAACATTACATTTTATTAACAATTTATCATTTTGATTGAACTAGAAGACAATTAAAAAATACAAAATGAAGCTGATAAAGTCTTTAATATTTTTCACGTAATATTGAAAAAGTACTGCCCACTTTAGATATGTAAATATTAAAATTGCTGATTAATAGGAATCTCTCAGTATTAAATAAATAAGTATTGTTTGTAAAAGAGTTTTTACAACATTTTTTTATGTACAAGTATTGTATAAAAATAAATTTTAGATGATTTACCAAAAAGTAGATCCATTATTTCCACTATTAACAATATTTTTAATTTATAAGTCTTTCTTACCGAAACTATATATTTTTATATTTTTATCCGATTACTTTTTTATATTACTTTTTGTTTTTATGTTCATCATTATAGTTGTGATTGTTCCAAAAATTAACATGCACAAATCATAATTTCCTCACAACAAAAAAACTCTTGTGACGTCTTCTCAGTACCGTTTACATTTGTCCAGATTCACGGAAATTTCACTGAAATATATAACATTTTACTTTTTAGGTGACCCTCAAGAACTGACTACGAGCAAGAAAAAATTTATCTGCCCGAAGTGCGGAAGACTCTACAGGTGGTGCGCATCGCTCTGTGCGCACAAAAGGGTTTGTGGCGAGGAGCCGAAGTTTTCGTGTCAATTGTGCGGTCGGAAGTTTAAGTATAAGCATCGTTTACAGAGTCACGAGATCCATATTCATAAGATTCGAACGTTTTGTTAATGAATAAGATTACTAAGAAATTAGTAAGAAGTGTTGAAAAGAATGAAAATTACAATATTTGTTTATGCATTGCGTTTAATAAATTTTGACACATCACTTGAAATCTGAAACCTGATCTTGAAATTATCTACATCTTATACAATTGTAAATAGCATGTTAAACTGCAATACCAACATTTTATTTTTCTAATTTAGCACGGTTGTAGTAGACGAATATCGCGTACTAAACCTCCCCCTTTATTTTCAAATGTTTACCTGCCTTTTCAGCGCTCGTTAACCGGAAACAAAAAGCAACGAAAAACGTCCTTTCCCTCACAGAAAAGCAGCGCCAATCATTTTAAAAACTGCCTCATTAATACGTTTTAGGCTTACTGGCATCGATGCTGCTATCTAAATCGCCGCTCCGTCGGGATGCAGCAAAACGTTCCTACTCAGCAGATCAGGCGAAGCACATTTGCGCCCGTTGCGGAAAAGCTTATATGGCTGCAGCATCCTTGAGTCGCCACAAAAGACTGGAGTGCGGCGTTCTTCCAGCCGAGATCTGTCCAATCTGTAATCGACGATTCCGGCACAAGTTTGTTCTGAACCAGCACATCGTCAGTTGCCAGAAGAAGTTTCAACAATTGGTCGTTAAACGTAGCCAGTGACTTGATTTTCGTGCTGAATTTTGTGATTAATTTATTTAAAATTAACATTAAATAAATTAAAACCTTATTAATTATCTGTTATACAAGTTGTTCTAAAATCAAATCAGCTTATCGATTCATTGCCAAAAATTAATGAAATTTCTAATTTTTAAAATTATTTTCTTACTTGTAAATGTCTTAAAAGAATGTGCTTAAAAATTATATTTTAACACATTGTTTACTCCACTTTAGCCTGTTAAAAAGTAAAATTTATTTGTTTTAGTTTCTATGAATTTTAGAAACCAAATATACTAAACATGTAATTTTTTCACTTACACATTTTAAAAATGTTATAAATTGTATAGAAGATTGTTTATACTTTTTGTACCAATTTTACCTATATTTTTACATAAGAAATATTTTATGAGATAAAGCATTACTATAACCTCTTAAAAATGTAAGTAAAAATATTGTTTGATACAAATTTTAGATATAAGATTTGTAAATTTTAAGTATTTTTTAATAGTTCCTTCTTTGCTATTACAGACTTCTTTACGTAAATTATTCTCGAATAATTTGTTAAGTTATAGATACAGGTTTTTTCACCTTTTATAACACAGTATTTACGTAAATATACTCTTCCGTAAATAAAAATTGTACAAAATAGAGTACAACTTAATCTAAAATAACTGTTTTACTGCAGAAATTTTCAATAAAATAATATCAAACAGTAACAATATTTTTTTGAATATACTGAAACGCACAAAATATAATATTAGGGCTTCCCTTATAAAGATTCTCAATCTTTTGAGTATTTTCTATTTCATATTTTGAAATACAAGACTAATGCTTGATTTTTTTAATTTTATTACATACAAATCTTTTTTCTAAGAATATCGTATGCGATCATTTATTCATAAAATTAACATGTACGCCAAAATTATTACAATTACTTTTACGTTTTTTTTACAATGGTTAATTAAACTTATAAATAATAAAATCATTTATAATTTTTGTAACGAACGAGTATTACTTTTGGGTAATCATAAATTATTATAATTCAATGTAGGTGGTTAAATTTTTATTTGAGCATTAGGGATAAAAGTACATATATTGCGCACGATGAAGAGATCATACCGTATTTCGAAAGTATATTTCTATCTTAGAACTGTAACACATCACAACATTGTACAATCTAATTTTTAATAAAAAAAGTTCACAACGCAAAGAAGTTTCCTTTCCTTTCAATAATTGTCCGTGAGATAAGATATAAAAAAATAATCTACACGTATTTTTTCTATTTTCAATTTAGCAGTTATTAATAATGATACAGCAAGTTAAAGTTTGCTAATATTATGACGTCACAACAGCGTAGTATAACTATATATCGTAACCTCATCACCACTTTTGAAATGGCTATATCTTCGTTAATAAACATTAAATTGAAAAAAGAAGAAATACGTGTCGATTATTTTTCGATATTCTATCTGACGTGGTTAATGAAATTTGATTTGATTCATATTTTTTACCTAACTGACTTAAGTACCTTAGAAGTACTATCCTGTCAGCTAAATGTAGTGTACACCTTAACGTCTACTCTCACCCCGACGGGTTGCTTCTTCACTAACGAATTCTTTTTTTTTAGACCGGAAGGAGGAACTGAAAGATCTCCTGGAGATCACCAGCGACATCACTTGCAAAATAGAACATCCTAAAAGCGGATTGTCCGTCGCTCAAAAGTTCCTCTGTGGCCAATGCGGCAAAGGATATACTCGTATGGAGAACTTGATGCGACATCAAAGGCTCGAGTGCGAAGGGAATCGCAAGTTCAGCTGCGAGATTTGCGGGCGCAGATTTTATAGGCGAGATGAACTTGCTCGTCACAAAACCAGGAAGCGCCCTTGTTTTGATCGAAATGATGCAGTTTAATTTATATCGCAAGATTTTTCATGTCTATGACTGATAGATTTCTGAAATATAATATTTCAGAAATGTGAAATGTTAATTTATTCGTATTAGACAAATGTTAAAAACATGTTTAAAAGTTTAACAATGCTTTTAAACGTGTTTAACAACATGCTTAAAAGCACTAAAGACTAAACTTTTTTATTAAATTAGTGCAAAAAAATAATTTGTATTTTCATTTATTTATTTAGCGTCGCATCCCCCTTTTGGGTATTAGCGACTATGTTACAATAATTACATTTGTATTTGCAATTATATTTGTAGTTACAATATGTTTACATTATTTTCTTTACATAATATATACATCGTTGTTATATCAGGCTTTTGTTCTTGATTTCTTCTGTCTACTTGATAACTTTTTTATACTACATAGAATTATTAAGGATGTCTGTTACGTTGTTTTTTATTTTCTGTTTTTTGCGGATTGGTTGGAATAGTGGACATTCTATTAGTAGGTGTTGTATAAAACAATAATTATATTTATTATTATCTATTACTTAAGAACTAAAATAATGTAAATAGAAAAAATAATAAATATTATTTGTTTTATAAAAAATGTTAAATTTTATAATTTATATAACGACTTTCCTAATTCTTCGTTTTTACTTTAATTGGAGAAATAGTAAACACATTTTCTTTCAGATAATGTACTTTTCAATGATTTTGATTACAGATTTTCAAATTCTCATGTATGCTATCGAGGAGATTAACGAATCCTTAAAGGGAATATTGGAATGTCAGCAACCTAGAACAGCCTCATTATGGAAAACTCCAAGCGATGTAATGATTAAGGAAGATAACAGAGATTTAACCGGATATGATCTTGGATTTGCTGAAAAGTATGACATAGATTTGCCCATGAAAGATCTTGATGCATTCCTCGAATTTGACAGACAACTCAAAGATGACGACAATTTAAGGCGTGATTTTGTACGTATTGATTTCTGTAAGACTAAAAATTCGAATAATTATTGAACTTCGAAATTTCTTTTAATTTGTAGAAACTTACTTATTTAAAGAACGATAAATTTAACTTTGAACGCGCAAGAATTATTCAAAAGTGATAATTTTTTCTACATCTGGTATCTATGGAATTAATTCTTATTTAAATTTTCAGATTTCATTACTACCAACCTTAGTCGATCGACATAACATTATTTCAAAAAGTACGACAAACATTCTTCGAAAGTTTATGTCTAGATCAGTAGTTATGAAGTTTACCGTTCAAAAGAAAATATCCGATAAAATTGTTTTAAAAGAGACGTCGTTTTGCAAGTGTGCCTTGGGTAAATCAATGCAGATTTCAATTACTAATTATATGAATCCCGTCTCAACATTTTACTATAGCAAGTGCACATATTTTTCAGAAGTGCTTTTGAAGTTGCACAGAGGAAGTCGAGGAAACTCAATCACTGAAAAGGATGTATTTGTAGCCTTCGGAAGTTCTTTGAACAATGCAAAAGATTGTGATGGTTATCGATCTCAGCGCAAAGAAAAGGAAAAGAAAACCATTGAAACCTAGTTCGTTGTTAGTTTTTATAAATTATGACAATTTAATGTAATTAAACCAGTACATTGCTAATGTATTATTTTAAATTACTTTCATTAGAATTATTTTACGTGTCCCTACATTTCTTTCAAGTTTAATTATATCTAATGAGAATATAAAAGAATTGTTATACTGAACTGTAAAAGGTTTATAATAAATAAACTGTTCCTGTTTAATAGTTATTAACTGTTATTTTAATTACATTATCAGAATTTCGAAAATTATTCTAAATCAAGTGGGTAAATTAAAATAGTTTTTATTTTTTGATTGAGTTCTTTTGAAATAATTTTCTTAAATGCACAACGTTGCTTTTTAATATGGCCTGTGAATATAATTTACTGCACAGACAACGTTATTATTCTCTCCATTTGCAATTTAACATGATGGTCAATTTATTATTTAAAACTCATGTTTGTTTTTAATGGCATGATACCTTCCGCCTGTTTCAGACTGGTTTCCAATCGACGATGTGCTGCCTTTCGGATGCCAACGATGCGGTCGTCGATACACTCACAAATACACGCTTTCACGTCATCTAAAATTCGAATGCGGTACGACGCCCAGCTTCCCGTGTCCGCATTGCCCGAAATCGTTCAAGCATCGACATCATCTCCGCGACCACGAGAAAACGCATATGTTTGTCGAAATGCATCAGTTTTAATTGTTTTAACATGAATGGTAGGATGAAATATTGGTTCTTTTATGAAAACGAAACTTGTAAACATTATTATTTTTTATGTTTGGAAAAACATATACAATTAACTCGATAACGTTTACCAAAATTATTTATTTTTAATTATGAATAATATATTAATAATTATACAGGATGTTCCAAAATTCCCGGAACGATTGGATATCTTGATAAATTCGAGCTTAACGTAAGGTCAAAATAGAGTATCAAGGTGTCATTACACATTGTAAAAAATTATACTCACAAATATCTTTAATCTAAATTTTAAATTGAAAAATTTTTTTTATTTTTACATTATATTTTTTGTTAAAATAATTGTCATTATAAATGTAATAAAAAGTTTTTATGACAGAAATTCAATGTTGTGTCTTATTCCACGAAACTTAATTTCTACTGTAAGTATCACATTTTGAAGTATTCATTTATAAATTTCTTTTTCTTTGCACATTAACAAAATGTTATAAATCTCTAAAAATGTAAAAAACTTTACTACTTAAACTAAATACTAAAAACTTAATATCTCAGGATGGATGAAGCAACTAATTTCTTACACTTCTTCATTAAATTATGGCTCCAAACCAACACTAACGGCTCGGAACAATTTTTTTGTTCCAGATCCGTTTGATCTCATCCGTCCACCACATCTGCGGGTCGCGGTGCAAAAAGCGAGCAACGGTCGCTTCCTGTGTCCCAAATGTTCAACGTCATTTACACGCAAAGACAATCTAAGAAACCACCTAAAATTCCAGTGCGGGCAGAAGCCGAGGTTCAACTGTCCCTACTGCGAATACAGAACGAAACATTCGCCCAATGTCAGGACGCACGTTAGGAGAATACATCCGGATAGAGAGATTTACGTCGTTGACGTCATGATGGGCAAGAATATATTTTGAAGTAGTTCAAAGAAATCTTTTAATAGACTTATGTGATGATGATGCAGCTAGAAGTGTGATTAATTCAGTTGAAATTTGAATAGTGAGAAAAGATACTTAATAAAGCACAATTTTTGAAAATGTTTGCGCCGCTACGTCGTACAAAAAGATCAAGAGTTTAGGTATGATAGTTTTGTGAACTTCGATGAATATTAATATCGGAATTCACAAAATCTATTGAAGCTCTATTAATCAAAAAACTATATTCGATTTTCTGTATTAAAATAACTTTAAAAGTTTGCGCCAAATATTTTGATACCAAACTAGTGTTTAACACTACCATTACGATAATGTATTACTTGATATTTAGAACAGAAATTAGAAATTATAAAGAAAACAAGTATTGTTAAACATGTTCGATTTCAGAATTGTTTTATCTGAACGTTAGAAAATGTCGTATTTCATCAGATTATGTGAAAAGTACTCGAAAATGTTTGTTTATTTTTATCACTTACCTACGTTCACTAAAAAATTTATCAATTGCATTAAATTGCAACGATTTTCAAAATAATGCGATTTTGTAATCTCAGCATTTTCGCGCACTTTACGCATATTGTGATGAAATAGAAGTTTTCATAACCAGGGCATAAAATTGTACCCCGGCGAGTAATCGTCATGCACAAAGGTCCGCCGCCCTTTTGTAAAATTTGAAAATGCACACATTGTGTGAAAAAATAATGTTTGTGACACGAGCGGTGGGAAAAAGTAATTTTATGCATTTGTTATGAAAATTGCTTATTAATTAATAGTTTCATAAAAATATTCGAAGTTTTTAATGAGAAATGTTTATTTACAAACAAAAAGTATTTTTATTGTTTTAATTTATTTGACGTCGTTTTATTTGTTCTCCCAAATCAGCGACGAGGGTGTGATTATGTTGTTAGCCCACAAAAAGTATTATTTATTGAAAATTAACCCTCTTGCGCTCAAGGACCAGATAACTCGTCATAAATACATGGATTTTCTATCTAAAGCATGCGCATGCAGGAGAGTTAAAATATTTTGTATATTTTAAATTTATTTAAATTTGTTTAAAAATGAATTTCTTTTTAGATGAATAAAAGCTTGTAAAAGTATCTCTAGTAATTTTTTAACAACGTATTAACAAGTTTCAATAGTTTTTAAAAAGCAAGCTATTTGTTAATTATTTACTACAGATAGTTACAGAAATTATAGTTCCTTTAGAAACAACTTTTAAAAAATTTGCTTTTTGATATATTATATTGAATTGAAATATTTTATGTTAATTCTTATATAATATGTATTGCACGCCAACAATGAATTAAACACGCAAAAAATATAAATATCTTTCAGTGCTCTCTATATTTAAATTATACAAATTTTAAGTACTTAACCCACATAATTATTATTTTATTTTATTTATTTTAAATCTATGCGAAATGGTGCGCCTCGTATCGCTCGGATGATAAACTCACACTTAGACGAGAGTCATCTTTTTCGCACTAGTATCGAAATGTATTATAATTTTTAACTTATGCATTGATTTGCAATAAAAATAAATTATTGCATTTGTTAAAATATGTTAATTCAAATATAACTTGCGTTGAATATTTTTTAATGATGAATACAAATTTCTTTCTGTACCGAACATACTCAACAAAAAAAAACTCTACTTTTCCAACGAATCCGTTTAAAAATTGTATGCTTACAGTAGCACTACTTTATGTAAAATATTTAATATAATTAATATAGATCATTTATTAATAAAATTTTTACAATACGATACATTACTTTCCTTTAACCCTAAAAATAAAATTAAAGCGTTTGAGAAAAAAGTGTTCTAAATGTTATTTACTAATTGGTTTTGAAGGTTTGTGTGATTTTATTAATTTCGTAAAACTGAATTTTCGACTCATTTTTTATCAATTTCTAGTTTAAGAACGCTATATTATTTAATAATCATTTGTTTATTACAGCTTTGGTAAATTATTTAAGGGCATATTCTTGCCGAGTAAGTCTGCACTTTTGTAAAAACATGCATAGTAAATAAAATCCTCGCATCAATTTCTTTTTGTTACCATTATTTAAATTAGCAAAATCTGCCCAACATTTATTAGAACATGCTGAGTACATATTCCTAATTATTTAAATAAAATCCGCGCACAGCACTCAACTCCTAGCACGCCAGTAAGGTCACAAATTGTCAGTATCCAAAAAAGCCCCAATTAACTCGCTCCTCTTTTCTGTTTCACCCAAAACAGGTGCCTTCAGCCGACTTAACGTAGTGAACATCGAGAACTTCCTGGCTTCCGGCAATCTTAAGCAGCGCCGTCGAAGAAGAGGTCGACCATCGACCTCATTGAACCCAGACGGCGCCATGGAATCCGACGATGAGGTCGGCATAAAGGTTTTCAAGTGTCCGAGGTGCCCCAGTAAATTTTCCTACGAAAGAGGCTTGCAGCAACACCTGACTTACGCCTGCTATCAGAGACCAAGATTTCAGTGTCCGTATTGTCAGTACAGATCTAAGTACAGGTACAACGCGTACAATCACATAAGGAACACTCATAAGGGTCTGGACGTTTTTTGCATTGACGTGAAGGACGAGGTTATTAAGGAGGATTGATGTCTATCGATCGATGATACGATAGATTAATCGTTTAAAATAAAAATCGCGTTTCGTTTTTTATTAAGTGAATATTTGTTTGATGAATTTTTTTAACCAAAATTAATATTATTATATTGTTTAACATCAAGTTAAAATTTTTATTTTAAAAACGTAGAAAATAAACTTTCTATTTACATTAAAAGATTAATTTAAAAGGTGTTAATGAATATTTAAAAATTCGAATTGATTGATATTAAATATAAAATATGCAGTATTATATTGGCAATACTTAGAACTTTCAGTAGTTTAAATGTTTTAACCGAGCATTGAATTTTCTTATTTATAAAGCAATATTTGTAAATTACTTTATACGAAGTTCACAAGATTTTGTATTTAAATAATATAATATTTGAGGCATATTAAAAAAAAGTATTATATCTATAAGATAGCTGTGACTGTGTATTTTTATAATGCCAATTAGTATAAAAAATTACTTTGTTCTAAAAATTCTTTAATTTGAATGCACAGTAAAAAAAATATGTACATATTCTAAACTATTCTAAAAATTTACGTATATTAATTATTAAATCAGTTTTAAATTGTAATTATTATAACTGTTCAAATGAAAAATAAAAAATAAAAAAGTTGAAAAAATGAAAAATTTATTTACACTTATCGATACGTTTTTTTTTCATTCAACTCTGTATGCTCAGCCGTTCATTATTATATTTTTGTTTCTTTATTGTGTATTGTAAACTTTTTAAAGATTTATTTAAATATTTACTCAATCATAATAAATATTACAAGTTTTTTCTTTCAGGCATTAATTTTTTTTTTGTCTATCAAGGCATGTTTGGCCGTATATTAAATGAATATCTTAATAATGTCTAATGAACAAAGATCGCTGTACATAAAATAAAATTGCTGTTTATACAAAAATCAGTCAATAAAATTTTATTACCATTTAATTTAATGTCAGATTTTTTACCTGAATCTTTTTTTCCTGAATTGCACGAAAATTAAAAAATTTATTTTATCATCCTGTAATAATTCCTATTTGTTTACAGATGGGATTTCATTACTGTTCGTAGATGAAGATGAAATATGCTTTAGTAATACGGCAAATTCATCAGAACAAGATCCTTTAAGTATCGAAATTAGAACCAGATCGAAAACTGGAGATTCGAGAGTGGGCTTTCACCGTTGTCCATACTGTTCACGGGTACTTAATCGTAGCGATCATTTGAAACAGCACATGAAATATACTTGTCCGAAGCAGAAGCCAAGGTTTGGATGTCCGTACTGCGAGATGGTTTTAAAAAAAAGAACTAACATTTACCGGCATATAAGGACAAATCACAACTCTTTAGAAGTAGCTTGCATCGATCTTGAAAATTCCAATAAGCGTTTGTATCCTCAGCGTTAAGCTACAACGAAGTCTATTTATCGGACTGAAGAATGTTTTGATAAGTAATTATTGTATTGTTAAAGAATCGTTACATAAAGTTTATAAATTTTATGGATTCTAAATTATTATACACAATGTTTAAGTGTACAAAATAACGCGTCAAAAAAATCGATAGGTTTATTTAAAATGAAAAATTTCCTTTGTATAATACTGAAATTTTATATCCAGATAGGCAAAATTCTGGGTCCAGATATTTAGTGGATTGAAAATCATTTACAAGAATTGTGATCTCATTACTTTTACTATACTTTTAAAAATATTATTGTACCTTCATAATCTTTAATAAGTCGACCAATAAACAAGCATTATTATTCATAATAAAATTCCTTTCCTATCGTGAGTCAAGTCGAATGCCAATCTTTATCTTCTAGATGTACAAGCAACAACCAACTGTAAAATTACTATCAATTTTAACTCTCTGTTTGTAATTTATTACTGTCTGTGTTACAAAACTCTCTTCACATATCACTCACGAGTTAAATAGTAAAAGCTACTAACTTTCACTTCACATTGTGTAATTCAGACGCCGACGAGCAAAATCGTACTTCTCTCACTAACACTCAATGAAATTTTCAGGTTTTAGGGATCCGTATAAGCAGAATTACGAGCAATTGTTGTTACCTCCGATGCCGCCGCCAACAGTACTTCAAGACAAGTCCACGAACGATCCTCTTCAGTTGGCTTTCAGCAATGTTTGCCACCAGTGCGGCAAGTCTTACGCGCATTTGGCGACTTTGAGGAGACACCTCAAATACGAGTGTAACAAACCGCCGAGGTTCTGCTGCTCGTATTGCTCGCAACGCTGCAAGCATAAGAATGACATTAAGAGTCACATCACGAGGTGCCATAAAGGAAAGGAGATTAACTTTTACGTAGTGTGATTCTTTGTACAGAAGAGCCTTGAACTGTACTTTAGTTATTTATTTTGTACATAAAAAAAATTATTTATGACAATTAGATTAAAATAATAACGTTATACATAATATGAGTGTTAAAAGTTTATGTAAACACTTGTAATAATGTTTAGTAATCAAGAACTAACCTTAAATTGATTATGTAAATACAGAGCTACTATACAAATCTATTGTTATTATCTACAATAATTAGTAACGGATCCTGTAAAAGGATCCTGTAAGAGTAATTTAGAATTTTGTATGTAAATTCTAAATTGTGTTACTGCAAAAGTAAAGTATAATAAAAAATTTTTCTAAATTGCGTCTCTGTATTTTAATTAAAGCATTTACTGCCGAACATAGCATTTCACTACATGTTTTTCAATGTATTGCATAAGCATAACTTTTGTAAGATACTTATAATGGCCCTACCACTCTAATTCGACATTTAACTTCTTTTCAGATCCGTTGTTCGTGGAAGTGGACGAGATCAGTATGCCGATGAGTTACTTTTCGGAGACCGGCAGATACGTCTGCAATAAATGCGGCAAAAGTTATAAGCAGCAGAGCACTTTGCAGCGCCACTTAGATTATGAGTGCGGACAGCCCGCTCGATTCAGCTGCGATTTCTGTTCTTATAAGTGCAAACGCAAAGACAGTCTTAAGATTCATACAATCACGTGTCGTAGCCGGAAAAAAATGCATAACAAATAATTTATATCAGCGATCTTTTGTATTAATTTATTGTACAAAGAATGATGGTTACAAGAATTTTGAATGAATTTTAAAATGTTTAAGTTATGCGACGATTTTCTGGTCAGTGCAATAAAAAAATATTTTTTTATTTATTTATTAATTAGCCCTTTAAGATCCTTACGAAGAAAGTTACTTTTGCATTTAACCTTTCATAACTTCGTCAAAAGTCAATATATTTTTGATTTCTAAACGCCAACGATCCACAAATTTGTACTACTTTGTAAAAAAAATGTACAGTGCAATAAATTAATAACAATTTTGTAATTATAACAATGTGAACAAATGAATGTTTGTGGTAATAATTGCAAAAAAATTGCAAATTATCAAATTACGTGGAGCTAGTCTCATAAAAATAATCACTCGGAGATTTTCGGGGTCGCTAATTTCGAATCCGATGTCAGATTTTCAAAATTTTCAAAATATAAAACAGAATGTAACGAAAATTGCGTTACTTTAAAAAAGTCAATCCTTAAAGGGTTAATTTAAAAAAATTTAATTTTTTTTTTTATTAAACTTTAAGGTGATGTATTGCGTAAAAAGAACGTTTAGAGACTTAATTAATCAATTATTTTAATAGAAGTAAGTCCATGTAAATATTAAACCAAGAATCGAATATACAAATAAATAGTTTACGTACTAATGTTTGTATTGTCTGCTAATTCAATAATTAGTAATAATGTTATTTTTTTTATACTGACAGCTTATGTATACTTAAATTAGGTTTGAAAAGAAACGACTGGTCACTGCTATCCAAATCATTGTCATAAAATCTAAAGAATAAGAGCAAGAGATCCGTTTTCTATAAAAGACTTGAATTTCAGAAGAAAAGTCAAAAATCACAAGATTATTGTTACAAGTTTTGTAAGTCTGTTAATTTTATTCCGGTTGGTTTCGGTATCTATAATCTTATGTGATATTACTTAAAAGAATTTGTGTGTAATTTTTAATTGTTTGAATAATTTTTAATAAAGTATTTTGGACAGTAGTCACGTATTATTTTACATGAAATTGAAAAGTACTTTGCTTCTTTTCTAAATACATTGTAATGAAAAACAGAATATTTGATAAACGTAACAATGTAGGTAAAAACTACTTAAATATATCTTGCATGTTTGGATTGCGTATTAAGTGATGCAATTAAGCGTTTTGATTTCCTTTACCTTCACTAAAAATTAAAAATATATCAATACATTTTATTTTTATAATCAAGTGCGATCAAGTTTTATGTCTGCTATTTACATTTACTTTTACATTATTCATTTTCATTTCCAACGAATCACGAGACTCGGTTCAAAAACTTGTATTTTTCGTTACTTTAACTAAAAAATTACTACTTTCTGACCTCAATTTGTATGCACAAGACATATAGATGGTCGTCTGACCAAACTCTGTTTGACTACTGAACAATATTTCCCATTGCGTTTAAACCTATACACCCACCAATTCCGATAATACTTATTCACGCTTTTCCCTATTCAGTTCCAGATCCGCTGTATATCGAACTGCCAGAGTACAGACTACCATCCGAATCGAAGTTCGTCGCGTTTTTCGACCCCGCGAGAGGCTACGTCTGTGATCAATGCGGGAAGACGTACGAATATGCTTGCAATCTCGGCCGGCATCGGAAATACGAATGCGGCATCGTTCCAAAGTTTTGTTGCAGCTACTGCCCTTACAAGTGCAAGCGCAAGGATACCCTTAAGATTCACAGCGCCAACTGCCGCATCAAGAGGCTGAATGAGGATTGAGTTTATTGAGTGTCTGAGATTTTAGATAGATTTTAGAACTTTTATTTAATTAAGAACGTTACTTTTACGGAATAAAATAACAAATTTTAAACAATGGATTGGTTATTTAAACCTCCATACAATATGTTAGGTATTAAAAAGATATTATTTTTTAATTATGATTGCTGTAAAAGTGGGAATTCACTGTAATTAAACAAATTGAAAAATATTGTTAATAAACAATTTTTGCACGTATTAAAGTGGGATGTAAGTGAACACATTATCCGTTTTTTCTAGGTCTAGTTCATTTTTTATGTTTTAACCCATAAATGTTTTGTACCGATATTTAAGTCTTCTAGAAGTAATAAGTAAAAGATGTAATATTTTTTTTTTATTGAAAAAAATATTAACAATTGTAAAGTATTTTTTCAGTGATTTCGTAAATTATTTAGTTAACATTCCGTTCAATAAAAAAAACAATTACTTTGAGTAAAGCGAAATTATTGAATGTACTGGATGCTACGCAAAAATGTATGTAAATAAAAAAATTTTAAATAAAATGTATAGTAAATAATAAAAATAAAATCTACTTTCTCATAGTTAATTTCACATTGAGTCAAATAAATGTACATTTTTTTAATAAGCACTGGTAATTATTCAACCTTTGGTACAAAAAGAATTACATCACATGCCAATCCACAATCCAATAACAAAATAATAATTTATGCCTTACTATTAAAGCAGTGCTTCCCTCGGGTAGTTACGTGTGTTTACCTCCTAAGACAAGGCTGCTCGGAGGTGTAAGTTCGAATTTCCGTCACAGTTCGAATTTTCTAGAAACATTGCAAGAAAATGATCTGGACTTACCGGTGACGGAGATCGACCTCGATCGCACATTCCTTTTGTATATTTGACTGTTAAAAGTAGGCTAAAACAGCCTGTATAATACGTATTAATTTACTCACATAACATTATATTTTAATTTTAGATCCCCTCTACATCCCAAATTCATTTGAAGGAGGAGGCTCGCAGAACACTTGGAATAACGAGAAGACTTACATAAATTATATACCAGAACGAGGCTACGTGTGCGACAAATGCAGCAAGACTTATGAATACTTGTCTAATCTTCGACGGCATCAGAATTACGAATGCGGCCAATTGCCGAGGTTCTTCTGTAATTACTGTCCGTACAAATGCAAACAGAAGACTAACTTGAAAAAACATGTGCGGAACCTACATAAAATTCAGTCACCTAATATTTATACCGAACCCTCATAAATAATGTGATGTTTATTTTAAAACTTTATTTTACGTTTATCCAGCTTGCTGCCCTTTTTAGGGCAGAGAAAATTAGTAATAATACGACTTATATAATTATGTTGAGAGTTACCAGTCAAGACTGTTAGTAGCTGCAAATATTTTCTAAGTTTAAGTACTCAGAGATTATAGTTGATTGCATCATATATTTAAAAACCGATATTATTAAACATAATTTTATGAAATTAATGTACAGTATAACGAATGTTAAAAGTTATTTAACGTAAATAAAATTTTTAAGAATTTTTTTAGACTGTTATTCTATTACGTCTGTGCGTTTTCCTAAATAAATAATAAAATTATCAGATAACAATAATCAGTTAACAATTTTATTAAAAACTTCTCCATGTACGTTGTGGTGAACAGGGTCATATCTGTTAAAATTCTTGTATATTGTATGTTTCTTCTATGATTTTATACGATTTCTAATTTAATGTTTCTCTTGTACAATTAATATGTAAAACATGTTCCATTGTAAGTGCTGTTTTGTAATTACTATTAATTTTCAACCATTGATATCTCTCATACTAAAATTGCAGATGATTTAATTAGTGTCTCTGAGTGGAATGAAGAGCTACAAACACCAGTCATGTACCGATATTGTTGTCCTTATTGTTTGACGAATTGCATGAATAAAGGAATCGTCATTATTCACATTTACGAAACTCACGGCATAGCCGACAAGAACGAAGTCAGGGTTAAGAGGATAACGTTGAAAAAAAGGACCTAAAGGAGAAAAATTATTTTTTTAAACCTAATTTTAAAACTTTTATCTTTTAATTTTATATTTATCGCGATTTATTTTCGAAAAATAAATAATTTGTAAGATTGATATTTTATTAGTGTAGAGTACTGATAGAATAATATGAATTATATATATATTTTTAATTTGTTTAGCGATCGTACAGATACTTTTTAATAACATTAATTTTTCACTGTTTTAAATGTCTTAAATATAGCATTAAGTTTCAACTAGTCAACTTTTAGAATTACAAAAAATTGCCAAGCCTAATAAATTATATTGTAAACTTCCGAAAATTAATTTGAACTAGAAATACTTTATTATTAATATTTAATAATGTAATATTTTTAATACAGAAAATTTTCGTTCTATTTTGTATTTCAATTTAAACGTAAACAAATAAAATGAATTTTAAATGATATGCTTATTTAAGACAATGATTTCCCATGTACCTATATTCCTAATGTAGCAATAATCTTAATATTACATTTTTATATAAACTTCTCAATTAACATATTAATTCCAAATATTACATCAATTTAATTAAACATTTTATTATCACTGGATTTACTAGCACAATTGTTATACTTTAGCTTTGTCTCAAACAGCTTTAACATAAATTTTATCAATTTGTATTTTAAAATTTAGAAATGCAATGAATAACTAAATTATTTCATAATGGTTGTTATAGGTTCCTCAAAATTAGGCAGCTTAGCAGGCCGGAGACCAACGGAGGGACAAATTAGAGTATCCAAAAGTAAGGAAATATAATTAAAATCTGCTACTGCAGATTCATCGATGATAATTCTATATTTTATGAAAAAATTGACAGACATCTCGGGTAATAATATTTTATTTTCACTTAGATATTCTCCGAAAACCGACGATAAATGAAGATTTCAGACGCAATTTAAGCGTGATCGCTAAAAATATCGCTGCAAAAATGATCGTAGCAAGTAATCCAGCAAGTTCCGAAAATCAGAAAAAATCCAAGCAACCAGTTTTCGAAGACAAATTTCAACAAACTGTCATTGGTAGGTGATGAAGTGATTTCTAATAAAGTGATTTTTAATTTACTTATTTGTCTATTTTTGCAGACTATTTTATACAAGTTATGAACGGAATAAGCGAAATAAAGAATGAGATCGTAGACGTCGTTAAAGAGAATCAAAATCTTCGATCACTTATGTCAAATAAAACAGAAGAAAAAATTATGAGTTTCAAGCAACTAGGAAATAAGTATAATTACACTATACCTCTACCAACAGTTGAAGAATTTGAAAGATTTGACCAGGAATTAGATAATCCAAATTCATTCTTAAGAACAGACTTCGTGAGTTTCAGAATTAGAGCTATGTATTTAATTTATAATTATTTTTCTATTTGTCTCAACTAATTTTATCTTTAGTGTTCATTGCTACCTTTCACCCTCGATACACGTTTATCTCCATCAAAATGCATTGTGAAAATGCTGAAGATGCTTTTACACAAGGATGTTGCTGTTCAATTTACGGCTGTGAAACAAGCCAAGGGAAAAAAGATCATGAAAACTACCAACGTGTTCAGTTGTATGGAAGGTATTTGTTTATGATTAACTTAAACACACTTATCAAAAGATTATAAAGTTGAATTTAATGCTTAACATTTCTTTTAGCAATTATTAGAGAACGACGCTCAGCGGTGAGTTTAATCACCACTGATAAAGATATTACAGCAGCTCTAAGTAACGTACTGACGAATGCCCAAAATTGGAACAAAACGCAAAAAAGTGACACACAACAGTCAAGTGATAGAGATTCTTCGATGAACTCAGAATCAAGTATTCTTAACTACGAAATCGTTCACGATGGCAAAGATCCGTTAATGGATCTACAATTCGAATTCTAGCGTTAAATGTGTTTAGTTCATGTTAGTTTAGTTCATGAATGTACTTGAGACCATTTAATTTAAGAAATTTATTATTATACGCATTAATTTTTAGTTTACATAAACTTATAAAACATATTACATGATTATTCAAAAGAATATTTATTTCTAAACTGTTTAGAATAATGAAATATGTTTTGGATGTAATAAAACCTTAAATTAAATAAAAATTGAATGCCCTTATTCACGCTTAAGTTGTTTGACCTTTGTTCACTATTATTTACTTTTTTCCCAAAACGCAGCTCCTTCAAACAATTTCTCAAATCTTCTCACTTTACTAACATTAAGTTACTAAAGTTGCATTTTTGTTACATAAGAAAACGCATGCTAACATATATATATTTCCATAAAATTCAAATCAACTATTATTAAATGATGAATATTTTTTTAGAAATTCGATCCAAAAGGAAAAAAAGTCGGTCATTCAACAGTGCAAGTTTAAAAGACGGTTAGTGAACTATTTTCACTTCTTTTACACTGAGAGAATTTTCGAGTTAAGCTAATCGCAGGACAATGTGATTCTCTGGATAAAATTTACTCGAAATTAGAATAAAAACTACTCAATTAGAATAAATATTATTTTAAAAGGAGCTAAATATTATCCAGAAAATCACATTGTCCTGCGATTAGCCCAATTTTGAGGGCAATTTTTACTCGAAAATTCTCTCCGTGCATGGACTCGAACTCGCTAAATTATTAATAACATTGAATTCTTTAATTTCCAGGTGATGCAAAATCATTTGCTGAATGCACTTCATTCATTAAAATAGAATCTTTGGACGTTGATGAATCTTCAAATTATGAACTACTTGATTACGACGCAAGCGATACTGTCAGTAATGTATGTATTGAAAACGTTTCTTCTTTACAAAAGAGTCCTGAAAATGGAAATGATGATGATGATGATGATGATGATGAAAAAAACGAAGATGATAATGATTATCAATGTTAGTATGTCAATTCATTAACTTTGAAGCTTGTAAATAATAAAAACTATGAACCATTTTTTTCAGCCTCACTTTACCAGCTAATAGACTTTACATGTACCAAATGCCGACAAACTTTTAAGAAACTAGACAAGTGGAAATATACACCAGATTTAAAATACTCGGATTGTCAAGCAGAACTGAAATTCCAGTGTTCACGCTGTAAACTACTCTGCCGTAACTTGGAAAGCGCTTACAAGCATGCAAGGCACACATGTCTGCTGTGGACTGATGACGATTCTCCAACTAAACAAGATGTAACTAAAATATAAACTTCTGAATTTTTTTATTAATGCCTATACCATAGTAGAAATCTCACTTCATTTTTGAAGTAGTTAATGGCCAGTTTTTAATGACAAAGTAGTTAATGGGCAGAAAAGGGGAAAAAATTTGTCCATTTTTCGCATAATAATGTAAACGTTTTTTTCAATCTTTTTAAAGAATTAAAAATGGAATGAATTCTGCAATTGCTATGTATTTCAGTATTTCCAAGCTAGTTTTATTGGCCAGTTTAGATACCTAAAAAAGGTCTAAGAACTGGAGCGAAAAAATGGCGACAAAGCGAAATTAATATTTTTCTTAATTTTTCACGGAAGGACAATAATTACAAACGTTCAATTAGTTTAAGCTACTTTTTTGCATTTATATAAGCTATGCGTGACACATAAATGCTTTTTACTACATTACTGAATAACTGAGAAAGGAGACTAAAGTGTAATAAAAATATGTGAGGTTATGTTCATACTTGAAAATGGCTGATAACTATTTGAAAAAACGTTTATGACCTGAGAACTGGCCATTTTATAGATTGGAAATTTTACCCAGATAATTAAATCATTTTCCTCTGATAACTTATACAAAAATACTATCGTTAAGACCAGTGTTTTTTAACTAAATTCTATCCTTTTCTTTTGACAAATCACAGAAAGATTCAGTGGAGCACCCGCGCAACTGCATAGAGTGCCATTACGTAGCGACGAACACGATAGATCTACGAAGGCACCTCAGAGCACAGCACTCGGGCACAATCCGCTATAATCTGGAGTCTTTCAAATGCGTCCGTTGCGAGCGTCAGTACAAATCTCGTAATAGCATGCAGAAGCACGCGCAACTCTGCGGCCACGAGCCCCACATTCAGTGCCAATTCTGCGCGTACAAGACCAAACGCCAGGGAAACCTGTTCGTACACATGAAGAACAGGCATCCCGATCCCGAGTCTTGCCACGGCAGCACCTACGACTGTCCTTACTGCAAGAAGAAATATAAGTATCTGACGGCCATGAAGTCGCATATGCGCTTGTGTCAACAAACATCTGAAGAGGGTGATGACGTCTCGTCCGAGAAAAGCGATAAAGAGGAAAGCGAAACGTAGATTCTTATATTGCGATGAGTGTCGGGTAGGTGATAATGTAAAATAAATTCTCGTAGAATAGCGTAAATTTATTTTGGGACATATTTTAAGTGCAAGATTGCGTCATTTAATTCAGTGAACGAAGAAATCCGGTAACTTCTGATGCTTATTTTTAAGGCTGGTATTTTTACAAAAATGTGTCAAATTTGATATAAATGAAATAAAACGTGATTTTGAGCATTTTCGAATTACGCTCTCGTTTATTATGAGTTGAATAGCTTTTTTACCGATATTTTTGTGGAAAATAATAGTTTAGCTATAAATATGCTGATATGCCAAAAATAGCTTAGGAACAATACTGTTAAGCATTATTTTTTTGATAATGAACAATGCGAACATGAAATGAGAAGTAAATAGTGGTACGGGTGCTGCGTCGTCTGCTTCTCAAACTCGCCTCCGCGGCACTACCGTGCCACTGGATATGTGAGGTTATGTTCATACTTGAAAATGGCCGATAACTATTTGAAAAAACGTTTACATTATGACCTGAGAACTGGCCATTTTATAGATTGGAAATTCTACTAGGCTAATTAAATCATTTTCCTCTGATAACTTGTAGAAAAGTACTATCGTTAAGACCAGTGTTTTTTAACTAAATTCTATCCTTTTTTTTTTGACAAATCATAGAAAGATTCAGTGGAGCACCTGCGCAACTGCATAGAGTGCGATTACGTAGCGACGACCACGATAGATCTACGAAGGCATCTCAGAGCACAGCACTCGGACACTATCCGCTGTAATCTGGAGTCTTTCATTTGCTTCCGTTGCGAGCGCCAGTACAAATCTCGCAGCAGCATGGAGAAGCACGCGCGACTCTGCGGCCACGAGCCCCACCTTCAGTGCCAATTCTGCGCGTACAAGACCAAGTGCCAGGGAAACCTGCTCGTTCACATGAAGAACAGGCATCCCGATCCCGAGTCTTGCCACGGCAGCACCTACGACTGCCCTTACTGCAAGAAGAAATATAAGTATCTGACGTGCATGAAGTCGCATATGCGCTTGTGCCAACAAACATCTGAAGAGGGTGATAACATCTCGTCCGGGAAAAGCGATAAAGAAGAAAGCGAAACGTAGATTCTTATATTGCGATGAGTGCTGGTGCGCGGAGAAAATTTTTTTTATAAAAATTACAATAGTGCATTCCAATTTGATCACAGACTGTAAAAATCTAAATCATGTTCTTAGTAAATTTTGGAAGTCTAAATATGAAAATTTATCATTGACCTCGTAAAATTTACTAGAAACTTTGGTAATTTTTTAGATTATTACAGTCTGTGATGAAATTAAAATAAATTATAGTAATTTTTATTAGAAATTTTTTCGACGTGTAACTATGTGATAATGTAAAATAAATTCTCGTAGAATAGTGTAAATTTATTTTGGGACATATTTTAAGTGCAAGATGGCGTCATTTAATTCAGTGGATGAAGAAATCCAGTAATTTCTTATTTGAATTTAATGCTTAACGTTCCTTTTAGCAATTATTAGAGAATGACGCTTAGCGGTGAGTTTACTCGCCACTGATAAAGATATTACAGCAGCTCTAAGTAACGTACTGACGAATGCCCAAAATTGGAACAAAACGCAAAAAAAAGACACACAATAGTCAAGTGACAGAGATTCTTCGATGAGCACAAAATCAAGTATTCTTACCTACGAAATCGTTCACGATGGCAAAGATCCGCTAATGGATCTACAATTCGAATTCTAGCGTTAAATGTGTTTAGTTCATGTTAGTTTAATTCATGAATCTACTTGAGACCATTTAATTTAAGAAATTTATTATTATACGCATTAATTTTTAGTTTACATAAACTTATAAAACATATTACAAAATTACTCAAAAGAATATTTATTTCTAAACTGTTTAGAGCAATGAAATATGTTTTGGATGTAAAAAAAACTTAAATTAAATAAAAATTGAATGCCCTTATACACACTTAAGTTGTTTGACCTTTGTTCACTATTATTTACTTTTATTCCCAAAACGCAGCTCCTTCAAACATTTTCTCAAATCTTCTCGCTTTACTAAAATTGCATTTTGGTACATAAGAAAGCGCATGCTAACATATATATTTCCATAAAATTCAGGTCAACTGTTATTAAATGATAAATATTTTTTTAGAAACTCGATCCAAAAGGAGAAAAAGACGGTCATTCAACAGTTTAAACTTGAAAGAAGGTTAGTGATCTGTTTTCACCTATTTTACGGGCTCGAACTCGTTAAATTATTAATAACATTGAATTCTTTAATTTCCAGGTGATGCAGAATCGTTTGCCGAATGCGTTTCATTCATTAAAGTAGAATCTTTGGACGTTGATGAATCTTCAAATTATGAACTACTTGATTACGACGCAAACGATACTGTCAGTAATGTATTTATTGAAAACGTTTCTTCTTTACAAAAGAGTCCTGAAAATGCAAATGATGAGGATGATGATGATGATGAAGAAGAAAACGAAGATGATGATTATCAATGTAAGTATGGTAATTCATTAACTTTGATGCTTGTAAATAATTAAAACTATAAATCATTTTTTTCAGCCTCACTTTACCAGGTAATAGACTTTACATGTACCAAATGCCGACAAACTTTTAAGAAACTAGACAAATGGAAATATACACCTGATTTAAAATGCTCGGATTGTCAAGCAGAACTGAAATTCCAGTGTTCACGCTGTAAACTACTCTACCGTAACTTGGAAAGCGCTTACAGACATGCAAAACACACGTGTCTGTTGTTGATTGATGACGATTCGCCAACTAAAAAAGATGTAACTAAAATAAAAACCTCTTAATTTTTCTCTTTTCTAAAAATATTTTGAATTATGCCTATATTTAATTAATTCCGCTCTGATAACTTATACAAAAATATTATCGATGTTTTTTAACTAAATTCTATCCTCTTTTTTTTTGACAAATCACAGAAAGATTCAATGGAGCACCTTCGCAACTGTACAGTGTGCGATTACGTAGCGACGAACACCATAGATCTACGTAAGCACCTCAGAGCACAGCACTCGGGCACTGTCCGCTGTAATCTGGAGTCTTTCATTTGCTTCCGTTGCGAGCGCCAGTACAAATCTCGCGAAAGCATGCAGAAGCACGCGCGACTCTGCGGCCGCGAGCCTCACATTCAGTGCCAATTCTGCGCGTACAAGACTAAACGCCAGGAACACCTGCGCGTCCACATGAAGAACAGGCATCCCGATCCTGAGTCTTGCCACGGCAGCACCTACGACTGTCCTTACTGCAAGAAAAAATATAAGTATCTGACGCCCATGAAGTCGCACATGCGCTTGTGTCAACAGACATCTGAGGATGGTGATGACACATCGTTGGGGAAAGGCGAGAAAGAGGAAAGCGAAACATAGAATTATGATAGTGCCGGTAGTAGGTGATAATTTTCCATGTAAAATAAATTCTCGTAGAATAGTGTAAATTTATTTTGTGAGATATTTTAAATGCAAGATCGCGTCATTTAATTCAGTCAACAAAGAAATCCAGTAATTTCTGACGCTTATTTTTAAGGCTGGTAAAAAAATGTGTCAAATTTGATGTAAATAAAATAAAAATTTTCATGGGTCTTTTAAAGAAAAGCATTATGGCTTCGACATAAAAAATTAAGAAATAAATATAAGTGTATTTATATTTATATTATATTATATTATACAATAATATAATATAAATAACTATAAGCGCAACATAAATAGTAATTAATAATTTATATTAATATTTATATAATTTGTTTGTCATTATAATTCCAAAATTAATTTGCCACTAAAAAATTATAACAATTTATATAAAAATGTAAAGAAAATAAGATGTTATTCAGGTATAATGAGTGTATGAAGTTACAATACTTGACTTGTGTTTTTATTTATAAATATAAGCATATAATAAAAAATAAATTAAATGTATTGAACCACCTGCTTAAAATTATTTATTATCAAATCCAATATTAATTATGAGCCCAAACAGAAAATTTTATTGGGATCCTCAGACAATCCTAAATAATTTTAATTCACTTATACATTATTTTATACCTCTCTTAGTTCTATCCTTTTAGTTTGATCTACGTTTCCTATATGTTTTCTTTCCTTGTATTGTCCTTAGTCTCTTTCAAAGATTATTTTTCAAACTTTTTAAATACAAATAAAATCTTATTAACTATTATGCTTTGCAGGTCACTTAAAACAAGAAGGTGTAAAGAGTATAAAATCAGAAGTTGTTACGTCGCTAAGTAAAGGTAATGGTTTCAATTTTCAGATACTATATTTATACATTTTTATAGTATTATAACTCTTTGCCAATGGAAATATCTAAAACTTTGTAATTATTTTTTGTTTAAATTATTCTTACATCAGTCTACTTTTTAAAATAAAACTAGTAAAATTCATTTTATTCGCTAAATTACTGTCCTTTTGGTTCTCAATGAAGTTGCTGCTCTGGAAAGTTCATGTCAAACAAGTTCTAATATTCCGATTAAGTCAGAAGATATTAATAAGAAGCCATTTGTGGTGGGCAATAAAGGAGCAGGTGAATAAATTATTTTCATTTCTCCACTATTATAGTATAGAAGCTCGACTTAAAGTTTAAAGAAATGTACGTAGTTTTCTAATTGAAAGTTATTGATAAATTAATAAATTAGTTTAATAATTGTTTTAAACAAGTTGCGGGAAAATTAAAGAAAGTATTAGAGAATTGGTTAAAAATTTGATAAGCTCTTCCTGAAGAGAATGAACATTAGAAAAAATTTCAAAATTTCAGATATATTGACTTTGACTCCAAAAAAAAGTTCAGAAATAAGCGAGACTTGCATTGCAGCGAAAATTAAAACAGGTAAGAATATATTCATATTTAACGCTTTTCGTTTTAAAACGCTACATTTCCTCCTCAACTTCCATTGCCCTGTTTGTTGCTGTAATCAATGTAACAAAATTCTTTTAAATTCCATTTTTAACACACTCTTTCCAATGATAGTGTATTCAAAACTGACCTGTGAAGTATTGGGAAATCCCTATTTTGAGATCGATAACAAATGGGCAGAATTACGTGGTAGAAATAATAATTTTTCGTAATTAGCTGAACTTCAAGCCGCCTTATTAAATTTACTGCATTAAATTTTTGAGAGAGCTATGAGGTCTTTTAAAGTAGATGTAAATGACACTCTAGAGTATTAGAGATAAATGAACTGCAACTGCCTTCAAAAAATTCGTTCACTAATTTTGATAACCGTAAAAGAAGAGATTTTTTAGATTTGAAAATTATATTTTAATAATTTTAATAAGTTTATTATATCAAGAGATATAGCATTGAAAGTTCAAAGAGAATGTGGCATTTTGGTCAGGAAAAAGTTAAATAAAAATTTATTTCATTCGTATATTACATTATTTATTTTATTTTATTTTATTTTCATATTCTCTGCACTTAAAGATACTTACCAATTATCGATTCCTGAGAATATTGAAAATAATCAGATTCCTGAAATAAATCAGAGTACAATAAATCAGAGGACTTCAAATCCCGCTTCAGGTAATTCTAAATCATATTCAACGTTTTTATTAAAAAATTAATTACTTATATTAAATTGCAGATAAGTCTGTATCATCCCCAAGTGAAAGATTAAGAAATGAAAAACCTAAGCACGCTGAGAAAAAAAGGTCAGAACATTCAAATGATGACCCTAAAAGATTATTTTTCGGCGAGAAACAAAAAGATTCACAGAACGTAATCACGAGAACATCTTCTAGCAATAACGTGTCTAATCAAAGTACTGGGACCCCCAAAAGATTATTTTTCGGCGAGAAGCAAAAAGATTCACAGAACGTAATCACGAGAACATCTTCTAGCAATAACGTGTCTAATCAAAGTACTGGGACCCCCAA
>JAWWEO010025033.1:0-28657 GCA_035582975.1 Ormyrus labotus | reverse complement strand
AAGATTATTTTTCGGCGAGAAGCAAAAAGATCCACAGAACGTAATAAAGAGAATATCTTCTAGCAATAACGTGTCTAATAGAAGTACTGGTTACTCATCAAAATCATCTGAACGCGAAAGGCACTCTGATTATAGGTTATCCAAATCAAGACATGACAATAATAGCTCTCGTAAAAGGTTTTGTTTGTACTTCATTCATAATTAATAATATCTTAATCACGTCTATATTAATTTAATAATTTAAAAATTAGGCATCACGATGACATGTATTACGATGACTGGCGCCAAAGGCGCAAAGGACGAGAAACTATATTTGTGGGGATGCCAGACGGAGGTGAGGTTCCTGTACCTATCGGTGTACGTACATGGACTGTCCGACGAATGCGTGACGGAATTATGAAAAGACGTGTGCTTTACTTGTCAAGACAAGGAAAATTGGAGTATGCATCGTCTTGGAAACCTGATGTGTACGATTTCTTAATTGTGTCTGTCGTAATAGAACTCTTGGAAAATTACTTATTTTATATTTTTTGCAGATTTTCGCCTGATAGATCTTCTAGAAGAAATTGATAACAAGATGGAAAAAATGCAACGAATTCAGAAAACTGCAAAGATTAAAAAAAATAATAAATAGTTTATTCATGATCTTATATTAACTTTTTCATTCTAAATTGTAACTTTTTTTATAACTGATGTTATTAAATAAAGATTATAAATTTGAATTGGGTTTAATAATTGTTATTTTTCAAATAATTAAATGTCCTAAAATATTTTTTATGTTATTATGCATTTTAAAAATTGGGAACTTTTTAAAATTTTAAAAAAATGTAAACGGTGGTTTGCATGCAAGTTTGCTTTTTTGCTTTGTAAATTACATTAACCATTGATATTATTATTGGTAATTTAATAAAATTCATTCGTTTTTCAGGTGCAACTAAACTGCGCATTAAGACAACTTTGGAATTAAATGAAATTTGTAGTAATTCACAGCCGGTAAAAGGTATAAATAACACTTTTGAATCTTAATAGTTACTCACCGATTAAATTTCTTGAGCTATATTAATAATTTATTTCACTTTTTAAAGATTCCAATGAAAAACGAGATACAGATAATGCAAAAACTTGTTCCACTGCAGATTCAGTTATTGCGAAAACTATAAATCCAGGTTAAATCAAAATAGTTTTTTAAATAGCAAATGGTAATAATTTCATTAATTAAATACATAATTCTTATTTCAGATTTGGAATACATGAAAGAAGAAATCGAAATAGAAGAAACGAAGGAGTTTCAATCATCAATTCTGATCACTGATATCACAGGGACTGATCATGAATTAATTGGAAGCAAACCAAAGAAACAAAAAAACGAAGCCTCGACAGAGGACGTAATAGGTAACGCTTCGATAAATATTTCAATTTACAAGAAAAACTATTACTAACTTCACCTTTTTCCAGACCCCATATCAAAGATCCGCTTCTACTGTCCAAACTGTAACGAGCAGCAATTAGCCATCCTATCTGGCGCCAAAGGACGTAATGATAAAGACGTAGAATGCCAGAAATGTTCAACGGCCCTCGTCTACCAGTGCATCGACTGCAAGAAGTTATTTGCAGGCTTCGAATTCGCAATTTCTCACGCCAAACTTCGATGTCCGATCCTTTTGCTACATAATTCAGCGGGGAAAGTCCGTTCACAGCGCATCAAACCAAAACCGAAACCCAAGAAACAAACCAATGCTAAGAAAAAAGTAATCGAAAATGCTAGGTACTGCACTTGGTGCAACCGCAGGTTCAGGGGGGTGACCGCTCTTTACAGACACATGCAGATTTGTCAGAAGAAGCCTCCGGGTTATCAATTTGAGCGAAATGATTAAGGTTTGGGCGATTGGAGTGATTTTCTGGATGAATTTTCTGTTTTTCTCCGAAATGAGAGAAGAATGATCTTTTAGAATAGATGCAGAAAGTTTTTAAAATACATTGACGAATTAACATTTTTTAAATGCACGTTTAATATTATTTTAACCTTTAGAGGGCCGGTATTCTTCTCTTGAAAATCAATCTTTTATGAAGGTAGAATCTGTCGTTTCATATTTAGGACAGACCAGCCCTCTGCAGATTAATATACGTTTTTAACATAACGAAAATTGATTAGATCAAATATTTCTTAACGTTTATAGATATACAATGAATTTATTGGAAGCTAATTAAATTTAAGATGAACCTGTTTTAGAAAAAAAAATAAAAATGACGGAAGAAGATAAATTGAATAGTCTGTCCGAGCAAATTGAATGTGATGTAATATAAACAGCTTCTTTTAATTTACATTTTTATTTAAATATATGCTTATATAATCCTAAATAAATAATCATGTTCGTGATTTGTAAGTTACCTTTAATTAAAGAGAAGTAGGTAATTTTATAAATAATAATGTAATTGTTATTAATAAACTTATTCGTATAATATAATTAAATGGCTTATTCATTCACCATCTCTTCAATAATTTTTTTGTTTTTTGTAAAGTATAGACTAGATCTAATTATTAATATTAAATCATATTAATTATTCATCTTAGACAATCGAACTATTAACTATTTACTTTTATTCACTTTTTGATTGAACTATATTTTTTATTATTTTAGGATCTACAGAGGAACCAATTGCATTTTATTTCGAAGAAACGCCATTCACGGATTTCATAGAAAAACATGAACATGATCCAGAGGATGTTAAGTTAAATTTTCCAACGACATCAGAGACATCAAGTGAGTTTATATTTATAAATTCAAAAGTAAAAAGATTATATTAAGGCTGCTATGTTTAGAAGTACCTAATTTATTTATTAAAGATGTATAAAACTTCTCGAAATTAGTTTTTATGTTATCTGCAGCTGTTTTAACAACTCTAAACTAGACCAAAATGTAATGTCAAATATGCAGTTCATCAATTTCCATTTTCGAAACACACTTTTCCAAACAAAAGGCTTGTTTGTTTTTACGATTTTCTTTTTTCTTCTTTCTTCCGGAAGAATGAAATTATAGTCCATTAAGATTCTTGAAGCATTAGTGAAAGCCTAATCCATATTTGAAAACAGCTCACGGAGAAATATTTTTCAGTAAAAATTACAAATATTTCAATAAAAATTACTAAACTTTCTGGTAATGCAAGCACAGACTGCCAAAACCCAAAAGTATTACCATACTTTTTAGTAAATTGTACTGAAATTTCAGGAACATTTAATAAAATTATACGAATTTTTATTAAAATTTCATTAAAATTTACTAAAAAGTATGGTAATTTTTTGGGCTTTGTCAGTCTGTGCTCGCTTTTCTAAACAGTATAGTAATTTTTACTGAGATTTTTTCTCCATATAGATAAAAGATTTACTTTGTGCAGTAATACTGTTCAACTCATTGTAAAATAGAAGTTTATGCCTTTGGTATAAATAAAAATAATTTAATAATAAACTCAAACCCCTTTTAATTTCTAAGCAAATTATTTAAAATTACACTAAATTTAAGGAATCTTTTAAATGAGTAAAATAATTATTTTAATTCAGGAGATGAAGCCACAACTCAACGAGAACTACCTAAAAGATCATCCGTACTACCTTCGAAATTACAAAATGATTTCGTCATAAACGAGCGTCTACCTCCTGCAAGAAGAAGTTAGTATCAATAAAAATTAAAAATGATTTATTAAAAATACTGTTACAACAAAATTCGTAGCATTTATAAAATAAACTTCGATGTCCATAAATTTATGTTTATTATATCATATTACTAAAATAAAAATGTTGTTACAGGGGCGCCCCTATCTACCAATGCAAACGGAACGAAAAAATCTGCAGGAGTCAAGACAATTATCAAAAAGAAGGTTCAAGTCAAGCACGCTAACTACAATCACAAATTCCGTTGCCCAAATTCGTTCTGTGACAAAAGATTCGTTTCCATCTACAATGTTAGACGTCACCTCAAATTGGACTGTCAGATAGAGCCGTCTTTCAAGTGCGGCTATTGCGATTTCCGCGGATCTTACACGGCAAGCGTCAAACGCCATTGCAGCAATATGCATCGAGGCCAAGAACCGCTTGTAATTGATCTTCGCTTGGATGAGAATTAGCTAAAATTATTTAATATGATGTTGAACTGATTGAGTATCAGAAATTTTCATTTTGTGGTTGTCTTTTATTAAATCAATACTTATAAAATAAGAATATTTCTTTTCCTATTCGTAAAATGTGAGACATTTATATTCGTCAGAATTCATGTAAAAATTTTGTTAACTTGACGTAAATGTAGGCAAACAAATTTTTCATTTTTTCATCATATTGTGCTATTTAACGTAGTATAAAAATGAAATACTAGGATATTTTTATATGTACTGTATTCTTCACTATTTATGTATCATGATTGCTTTTCAAATAAAAATGACTGCAGATCAAATGTAAAAACGAATGATTGTGCTTTACTTTATGTAATTATTTTTAACAATCAACGCTTTCTAATGATTCATTTACATGCGATTGAACTCGTTATGACAATTTGCACTAACTCGATTATGTCCAAATGATGATTAAACCATTTTTGTATTTGACTTTTTCCCCTTATTGCAGATCTAACTTCCCTGCAAGTTTATGAGTATCGTCTGTCCTTACCATAAGCCGTCTTAAAACGTACTAATTGAGACTTATTTATTTCAGAATCGTCACCGTCATTCGAACTAATTGAAATCTCTGACTCTGATAGTGTCTCAGAGGATGGAAATAATTATGAAACCTACTCTCAGTACGAGTGCAATAATTGCCTTAAACTTTTCAACGACAAAGCTGTACTGGCTAATCACCTCATGGGTTGTTATAAATTTCGGTACTACACCTGTCCGTACTGCGATTACGCCTTAAAAACTCTAGGCAAAGAGATGCTGAAGCACGTCAGCAGTGCCCACAGAGGCAAAGACATTTACTGTAAAGCAGAATTGGAGCACGACAATTGGCATATTTCGACGGGAAATCGGAGTAAAACCAATATCAACGGTCCTTATTTTTGTACGAAATGTACTTTCTCAAGTAGAAGAGTGTATACATTGAGACAACACGAAAAATATGATTGTAATCAAAGATATGTCTGCCTCATGTGCCATAATACATACGCCGGTGCGAACAATTTAAAGAAGCATGCTTTCAATACTCATAAAATGCATTTTAAAATCAAATAATCGAATAACAATTCATTTGAGCCTTCTAATATTTTTCACTGTTTTACATCATTTTTCAAATTATGATGTATGCGTAGTCAACCAGTAGGTGTGAAGTTGTAAAGAAAGTTTGCACTTTCAAGTATTTCTATATTATTTCTGTATTAGTTACGCACTTGTTATTATAAATATAATAAAAAAGCTTTAATTTTGGGACATCGTCTTTAGTTAAATAAAACTATAGCAAAAATTATGCTTGCTTGTTACTCAACCTCAATAATATAATATCTTCTTCATAATTAAATATTCGAAAATATTTTCATACCTTTATAAACATCAAGTTCATTATATAATCTGATATGTAGCTATATATTAATTTAAATAAAAGCCCTTCATAATTGTTTGGTGAAACGATCGTAAAACACTCTCGGAACCTATTTAAGTGTACTGCCAATTTATTAATATCTTTGTTTTTACTTTTCAGTTAAGAAGCTGTACGTTCCTAACCCATCAAGGTGCAGACAAAAAGATGGTAAAGCCCTCCTCTCAGAGATAATATCCGAATCACTTCTCCGTCTGGACCAGCGTAATGCAGCTCGGGAGGCACGACTGAAATCAGCTTCCAAGATTCGCCCATAAAAATGCATTTTTAGCAAATGGCGCTCTAGTTTGTAAGAACACATAAACAACCCAAATACAAAAAAAAAGCATTGACAACTTAAATAAACCATGCAAACTTTATTGTGGTAATATTTGAAATTTTAAGTAATAGAAGTTTTGAAATAAAGTTGCATGAAATTAAGCTATGCATGCGTGGTAATAATTGAAATTTTAAAATAAAGTTGCATGAAATTAAGCTGCAGATGTATAATTTACTTTTATATGGATTGATGATTTGGTTATATTTAATATTCATTTTTGCGTAGGCGAAATAATATTTGCTAATTTTATTTTGTTGAAAACGAGACTTATTAAAAATTGTAAAATTTAAACCTAATTCAACAACGAAAATACAAAAGTATTCTGTAATAAGATTTATTGAAATAATCAAAATGCAAAACAACAGGAGTCAGACGTTTCATGTATAATATCATTACCTCGTAATCTTTTTAAAAAAAAAACGTGGTCAACCCCCAAAAACTAGTGCAATAAACAAGAGACTTCCAAGTAAGAACTAAGCGATGATCTAAACATTGAATTTAAGAATATGTCTTTAAGTTACACCTGTAACAAAGGTTAATCGTGAGGACCAAGTACTAGTGATCAGAATGCGTGTTAGACACTCAAAAATGTCTCACGAACACTTATACAAACACGAACCCACAGAAAAATGTATAAATACATTGTATTGTCGTATATTATCAGAATGTTTTTATTGTGGCATTAAATTATTTGTATTGTATGGCCGTATTAAAATTTGAATGTTCTTAATTGTCCTTTTCGAATATAAATTTTTTTTTAATTTTTACGTTATATATATGTAATATTTGTGTTGCCTGTAAGTACAGTACGTATGTAATTAATTTTCATAAATGAATAAATTTTTATAATAATATTCTGTATTATAACCTATCCTTCTATAACAAACAATAATAACCATTAATTTGAACATAATTAATATTTCAAAATATTTATGTTTCAACATTTTTAGAATATTTATTGTCACTCATTAGAGGTATATAATACGAAACACAATAGCAATCTTTCTACCTATTAAGTATTACCTTCATTAATTCATAAATTGTCATAGTTTAAAACACTTCTTTATTGTTTACACGCTAATAAACTACTAATAAAACGAAATTTTAACAATAAAGAATTAAAATAACTTTTAAACAACTTGCTGTTTCAGCACTGGGGAGTAGCAGTTTTGGTCTTGCGCGCCTTTCAAGTTCCAGAAATCGGCCAGTACCCAACAAGAAGCTCGTTCCAGGAAAAAAATCTGGTACATCGCCAACAGATTCTCAACTGCAGCAAGATAGATTAACCGAACAACAGTTACGGAAGCTACATCACTCAAACAAATTATTTAAAATAATTTCTGTTCTTCCAAAAAGAAAACGCGGTAGACCAATGAAAAGTAAAAGAATAAATAATCCAAAGTTTTCCGAGTTACAATTACGTGACGTTCCCGATTCAGAGATTGAATTTAAGAATATTCCAAGCGTTCATAGCTTGTCCGAAGAAAGGCAGCTACCATCAGGGGTCCTTAATGCTAACACCGAAAATATAAAACGAAAACCTGGAAGGCCCCGGAAAAGTACTGATTTACCATACAAAATTTCTTCTCCAAAAAGAAATCCTGATAGATTAACGAAAGTAAATAAACTTAATCATTATGCAGAAGAGCAGGAGTCAAACGATTTATATATAATTACCTCAGAATCTTTAAAAAACAAACGCGGCCGACCACCAAAAACTAGTAAAACAGAGACAGAAGAGCCTTTCAAGTCAGACTTAACCGACGTTGATGATCCGGAAATAGAATTTAAGAATATTCCAAACTTTTATAGCATGAAAAAAGTTGATAAGATGGATGAACATGCAGAACAAGAGTCTGGTGATCCATTAAAAATTATATCTGTTGTTCCGAAAAGAAAACGTGGTAGACCTCCAAAAACTTCTAATATGAATAAAGTAGAGCCTTCTGATTCGGAACAAAATGACGTTGATGATCCAGAAATAGAATTTAAAAATATCCAAAACGTTGACAACTTAGAAAAAGTTGATTTATTAAATAAAGATGCAGAAGAACAGAAGTCTCAAGATCCATTAAACGTTATTTCTATTGTTCCAAAAAGAAAACGCGGTAGACCGCCAAAAGTAATGACATATAAAGTAGAACCTGCCGAATCAGAATTAAGCAATATTGATGACTCAGAAGTGGAGTTTAAAAATATTCTAAACGTTGATAATTTCACCCAAGAGGGACAGCAACCATCAGAGCTCATTAATCCCAACGATGATAATATAAAACGAAAACCTGGAAGACCTCGGAAAGGTCCTCATTTACTGTGCAAAACTTCTCTTCTTCCAAAAAGAAACCCCGACAGACTATCAAAAATCCATAGAATTAATCAATACGCCGAAGAACAAGAGTTCGACGATTTTTGTATAATTACCTCGGAATCTTTTAAAAGAAAACGTGGTCGACTGCTAAAAACTAGTACAATAAACAGAAAAGAGGCTTCCAAGTCAGAAATAACCGACGTTGATAATCCAGAAAGAGAATTCAAGAATATTCCAAATGTTTGCAACTTGGAAGAGGTTGATAAAATAAAACAAAATGCAGAAGAACGGGTATCCGACAATTTATTAAAAATTATCTCCGTTGTTCCAAAAAGAAAACGCGGTAGACCTCCAAAAACTATTAAAATAACTAAAGTAGAACCTTCTGAATCAGAGGTAAGCAACGTTGATGATCCAGAGATGGAATTTAAGAGTACCCCAAACATTCAAAACCTGACTCCAGAAACCCAGGTATCATCAGAGGTCCTTGAAGTTGACAACGAGAATGTAAACAGAAAAGCCGGAGAACCTGCTGTACCATTAGGGAATGCAATTCTTGATAATTCTAATATTCTTAATGAAAATCTTCAACCAAGCGTAGTAATAAGTGATATAGTACACAGTACTCCAAGCATTCAAAGTTTGACTCCAGAAACTCAAATATCAGAGGTCCATGAAATTAACAGCGAGAATATAAACAGAAAACCCGAAGAACCAGTTGCACCATTAGGGAATGCAATTCTTGATAATTCTAATATTCTTAATGAAAATCTTCAACCAAGCGTAGTAGTAAGGGATATAATACGTAGTAATCCGAATATTCTCAATAGCAATTTGCAACCAAATTTAATAGTAAGAGATGTAGTTCGTGACAATTTGAATATTCATAATAACGATCAATTAAATTAAATAATTTGATTAAGATAGCTTAAGCTAATTAAGATAAATTTAGATAATTTCAGAAGACGTGTCAAAATCAAGTTTTTATTTTATCTTGTGACTTACTTTATGTAGACTTGCATGTCTTATAAAATAATTTTCAATTAGCTTTCATTTAAAGTATTTAGAAATTGCAATAAATTTTCCATAACTAGAGTTATTTCTTTATTGTTTTTTTCAAGTTTAATATTAATTTATAAATCTATAATATTTAACTATAAATATTACAATTATAAATTGTACGAAATTATAATAATAAATTGCATACTAATACAATTAGAATGTTTTTAATTGTCCTATTTCCTTTTCAAGTCCGATATTTACTTTTAATTCTTACGAAAATTAAGTGAATCGTTTATTAATTTAAATGTATATGTTATAATTTTATATTTTGAAATCTCTATTCATTTTTTCAGATAATTAAAAAAATATTTTACGTTTTCGTTTAATTTTTCATGAAATCATTAAATAAAAGATTTTTTTTATTATCAAAAATAGTACGTGTATTTTATCAAAAATAGTATTTCTTTGTTTGTTGAAAAATTCCTTTACTAATCGAAAAAAAAAATATTTAATACTAGTTTGCAAAATAACTACAATTCCATTTTCATATACATTAAAACGTTAATTAAAATGTGTCTACGTAAATAAATCCTATGTAAATTCTGCAACTTAACAAAGCCTGGATCTAGAAAATTCTTCAGCCTTCAGCAACTTAATACCAAATTATCTATGTGTTCTTATAATATCCCTAAGTATTGCATCTAGCATAGAGTCTTAATCAGCTCTGCTTTAATCAGCACCTTCTATTCCTTTCAGGAAGTTCTTCATCAGCACCGAACTTCATGAGTTACGTATGCAACACTTGCAGTGCTGGTTTTCGCAGAATCGCTGATCTATACAGGCACAAATGCGGCCCTCCTCCGCGTTACGGATGTCCATATTGCCACAAAAAAGACAACTACTCGTCTAATATTAATCGACATGTCAAAAGATGGCACCCGCGGATGCCTGTGAAATTCAATCGAATATTTTAGGAATTGAAAAGTGTAACTGTTAAATTTCCAAGTGGATCGGCGAAATTGTTTCAGTTAAAGCGTTTGCAAAAATCTTTTTTGGATGAATATTTTTACTAAATTGTATAAAATGTAAAATAAATGTTTACAAAGTCTGTATAAAAAAGGCCACTGTAGTCCAAATTTAAGTTTAGAATAAGTTTACAATTAATTTGATAATTCCATGTGATACATTTTTATTTAAGTTAGTATTTATTTAGAGCAAAAATTATTCACTAGTCTTTTTGTACTATTTTATAAATTATAAAAAGTACATCAATTAAAGTTGAACTATTCGTAACAATTTGCACATAAAACTTCAAATTTTTGTGAATATTGACAGTCGCCAATATTATAAGTTTTTCACATTTGTGATACGATGCTGATTCAAACTTATCGAATCAGAATTACAAAAGTTAAAATTCAAAATATTTGTAAAATCATTTAATAAAAGTTTATTTAATTATATTCACAAATTTTATATTTTTATAAATTTCATTCCCTAAGAATTTACAGCAGTCTATGATTGGTATACTAAATTATTTAAATACATTCCTTGTAAATATGTCCTTTGATTTTTATATTTTCAGGTGATTAAAATCTTTAGATCTACAATGATGGCAATCAAACCTACCTTATTAATTTTTGAAGACGGATTGTAAAAATCAATTAAAGATTTTTGATATTCCAAGGAACCAAACACCTGCATATAATTTGTCTTATATATCGAATATTATTGATTTTGATAACGACAAATAATTGTTCAAGAATTATTCTTTTTTTATTGTTTTTGATGCCACAGCTGTTATGATTGATCGAAAAAACTTTATTTTGATAAAAGCAAAGTAACAAAATTTTAATAAAAAGTGCAATATTTTGAATATCGCTTGTAATAACACCTTACCTTCATTTCAAACGTCGCATTTATGTATCTGTAAAAATTACGTTAAGGTAGATTATGATTTCTCAAAGCTTTTCTTTGCACACTCAATAAAAATCCCAACTGATCCAGCATTAATTTACCTTTTTCAGATCTAAACGGGTCGACATCGGGATCGATAGCGATCAGGCAAGACCTGCAAGAAAGCACGCAACCTGCTTACAGAGTGCTCCCGACTAAAGCAAAGCGCTACGAATGCGTCAAGTGCAGTCGTCGGTTCACCCAGAAGACGACAATCATAGATCATCTGCGTTATTTTTGCGGTAAAGGAAAGAGATTCAAGTGTCCCTACTGCGAAACTCTCGGTGGTCACTCGTCGAACATCTATCAGCACATTAGGAGGCATCATAAGGATAAACAGCCCAGAGTCATTAAGCTCTTTTCTAAGTTAAGAGAGACTTTGTCAACTTGAAAGGACTGATTCTTTCGACGTGAATATGTGACTGAAAAAAACATAAACTTTTGTAAAGATTTTTTATTTTATTTTGAAGACGCATCTAAAGTGAGGCGACTATAGCTTTATTCATAGTGCAAACTATATTTTAAAAAGGGTGTACTTTAAGAGAAACAAGCATTTGAAATTGAACAAAACAGTATTGACATTTTGTTCTTTAAATACTTAATTATTATATAACTATTCGTTATATTACTTTATATTCAGCTTTCATTGACAAAATATAATAAATGCTTGCCAAATGAAGTTTATTATAAATTAAATCAATAAGATAATATTAGAATGGTAAATAAATAAAGATTACCTCTTCCAAGAAAACAATAAAGATTGCCAATGATTGCAATTGCCATTGAAAACTGTAAATAATGATAAATTCAAAAATTTATTATTTTATTACTGAGTTTAATAGAATAATAAACTAAATATTTAAATTAGCCAATATTTAATTGTAAACGCTTATTTGTGAATTAAGTTTTTTTATAGGCTAATTTAAATACAGGAATTTTTAAAGTGAAAGTTAATATTAATATTGTGAAAAGTATTAAAAATTATTGTTATTAAAGGAAAATTTGAATTTCCGTGTTTAATTATGGGCTAAATATGTTAAGCTAACTCAATATATTATTTAAATAAAAATTGAAACGTTTGAAGTTTGAAAAATAGCATGAATTTCAGATTATTTGTTAGTTTACAACATAAATATGTAAATATAAATTTAATTAACACAGGAAATAAATGTTTCGATGAAACTTACTCGTGATTACTCTTGCTAATTTAAATGGAATTAGTAGGTAGTAGTTTATAAAATGACAAGTAGATTGCGTAGAAAGCACGAATTGTAAATAAAACAATACTTTTTTTTAAAGTTTTACCAGTTGTTTAAAGTTTTTGTTAAAAAAAATTAACCTGCCATTTGAAATGGATCCACAAAATAGTTGCAATTCTCTAACCGCATACTAAAAAATTTGACAAAAAATGATCTTGTGCTTAAAAAAAAAAAAATTAGTTTGCTACCTCAAAGTACAACTTTTCCAGCCCTAATATTCTCTAACGCAAACAATTTTCTTTTTTAGGCACGTCGCGCAAAAGCCAATCGACATCTCGACATCCATGTCCGCGTTGCTACCGAACTTACAAGCACCGCAGCCACCTAATACGACACTACAAATACGAGTGCGGCAGCAAGCAACGCTTTCAGTGCCCGTACTGCAAAATACTGTTGCGGCAACGTACACAAGTTTGGCGGCACATGAAGGTCCTGCACCCGAACCTCGAGATGTATTGCATCGACGTTGCTACCAACACGAAGCTCGTCAGGTGCAATTACTGGGCTGATGGGTCGGTTGCGTAGTTGTTTTTGTAAAGAATTTTTGGTTTTTCGACTTGGGATTGATAAAGCAATGAGGGTTGCAATGATACGGCGGAAATATTGCAAGTGTTGCTGTGATGTCAATGCCGTACGAATAGACGCCATTTGAATATTAGCGAATATTTTAGGGTTTTATTTAATAAAATAATAGTCAATTATTTATTTCAGTGTGAGGCAATGATATTGCGACAGAATATAATTTAGTTCATTTATTTGACGTTGTTTATTTTAAATAAACGTAGAATGTAAAGAACAATTTAAACGGTAAATTAAACATATTATAATAATTATTTAACGTAATAATGATATTAGGAAATAAAAAAATTTTAAAGGACTGAATAAAAATTTAAGTAAAATAAAGCATGCATTTTTATCAAACGATTCTACTTAAATTAAGGCACTGTATAGCGCTTTATATTTATTACCATATAATAAAAATATTTTGATATGTATTTAATGTCATTTCAAAATGTGCTAAAAGTATTTAAATAGAAATTTCTTTCAAAAATGTATAGTATAATAATCAAAATATATTTGCCTTCTTATACAATATGTATAATGTTGTATGAAATTTATTATTTATGTTGAATTAATAAAATAAATTGAAAAACAGTCTTTCATTTACTTTCTGTACCAATCTATTCCATCTCCTTACTCCTATATTTTGGTTTTGAACTAATACTGCAATAAACTATTTCTAACATCTACAAAAATAACTTTCAATAATAATTCAATTTTAAGTAGAATTATCTCGATGTATTGCAATGCCTCTAATTGCATGTATATTATGAAAATCATAACTCAACGAAAGTGATGTAACTTGGAATAAGTGACGCACATAAGTGAAATTGTAAATAATTTACATTTTTAAAAGGTTATTTATTCTTAAAATTAATTAATTTTTGTTATTTATTTCCTATGCTTATTTTGAAATTATCTCTAATTATTGTCAAAAAAGAAACTGTTGTTTCGAAAACAGTATTGCATCACTTTCAGCAGACCCGTTTAAGTTTTTCAACCTTTTTTTTTATTTTTAATACACCTCTCATTATGTATTATTTCACAAAGCCTCTCAACAAACCCAACTGACTAACCATATATCGTCTGCTTGCAGAAGTGCTTCATTGTGTGGCGCTTACAGACATAACTATAACTGCAAAACCATTGCAACGAGTAAAAGCTTGGACGCAAAAGGCCACGCCGGAAAAAAACGATCAGCCAAAGGGCAAACGCGAGAAGCAGTTCTATTGTACGAGATGCAACCAGGGCTTCACCCTTAAGAGCAACTGCGTCCGCCACGAAAGATACGAGTGCGGACAGCCAGCAAGATTCATGTGCCCTTACTGCGAGATCAGATGCAAGCAGACGTCGCAGATCTACCAGCACATCAGGAAGAAGCATCCGAACCAAGAGATTTACGTCGTCACCGTTGATACTATGAAAAAAGGGCAGGGCACGTTTTAGGCTGTGATTTGACGGCGTTGAAGATGTGGAGAGATGTATAGGCAAAATTCAGCTAAAATCGATGCCCTGTTAATGTTGATAGGAAGAGAATTTATTTTGCAAGGGCATTTTTTCTACTTTTTCGGATTTTGAAAGTTAATGTTGACGTGCAACATTGTTTGCACAATGCGAATTTTAATATAGCTTCGTCCTTTTCCGGGTCAAAAGCTTCGGGTAATCATGAAAAAACTGATTGGGATTTTAACGGTGCTGATTAAAAACATTTGAAATGGTGCACCTGAATCTCACGAGTAATAAACGACGATCAAGGCGCTTAAAATCGTAACTCAGTTTTTTTTTCGTGTTTGCCCAGAGCCTTAGGCTTGGAAAAGAATTAAAGGGGGATTTTAAGAACTATCATAAAATAAAATCAATTGCACATTAAATAATAAATTAATAACTGTTGATATTAAATATTTTAATTTCATTTGGGAAACCACATTTTTAGATTTTACAGAAGATGCAACAGGCTATTTTCATTCTTAAATAATATTTCAGTTATAAGATTTTCAATACAGATTTTAATATAAGTGAAATACAATTGAATGTTTATTAAATTAGTAACTGTAACTTGCCAAAAATTAGAGCTATAATATACGATAAGTTTTTTGTTAAACTAATGCCAATAGAGATGTGACTCAAGGCTAATAATCATGTAACTTAATTTCATGTGGTGTTTGCAAACCTCAGGCTTATTGCCTATTCAGAACAAATGATCTAAAAAAATTAGCTCTTAAGAGATTTTAACCACCGTAGATGTGCATATTACATCTAAATCAATCAAAAATTATGCACGCATTATCGCGAATACACAGAGAATTCACTCGAAAACTACGGTACATATAAGTTTCTAGTCACAGTATACAAAGTTGGTGGTAAATAGGGAGTGAAACATACACAACGTTTGTAAGAAAAAGACAGAGATATTATTTTATTCTAATCTAATTTACTCGCGACTCATCCATCGCGAGCTCCTACCTTAAGAAAATTGACGAAATCGATATTGAGCATTCTTATTTTCGAGTGAAATATCTCTGTGTAATGATCAATTACATTTATTTCATTTTTATCAAGGGGAGTGGCGGCGCCCCGTGGCAAGTATGGGTGCTATAGTCGCGGAAGCACCGCGAGTCTATATAAGCGGGGTTACCAATTTTTACCCTTAACCAGAATTTTTAAAGTTATATTTAACGTCCTAAAAATGTTAGGTGTCTGCAAAAGCATTTATTCTTCCTGAGAAGGCATAATTATTGTAGCAATGTTTTTATTTCGAGGTTTTTATCGAGTAGCATCGATTTAATTACGAGTTTGTTTTGCTTCCCTTTAATTGCATTGAATTTGTTTTGATCTCCTTGTTTTCCTTCGGGTGAAAAAATGTCGATTCCTACTGCAACTAGGTAATACATATATAGTAGCGTAGCTGCTTTTGAAAATACCTTATTTTTGAAAAATATACAAGGTCTTCAAAAACTATCGGACCCCCCCCCCCCCAATTCGCGAAAATATTCATTTTCGTAAAACATGTCCGAGACAAAGGTTTCATAATTTTGATCGGGGAATCCAATGGTGGGCTTTACTTTGACCTCTGGCGTGACCTTGAAGGTCATTTGAAACTTTTGTTTCAGATATGTTTTACGAAAATGAATATTTTCGCGAATCAGGGGGGGGTCCGATACTTTTTGAAGATCTTGTATATTAAAAATATAGAATTAATACAATTAAAAGATATTAATACAATTAAAAGGTTTTCATAAAAGTTAAAAGTAATCTTAAAAATCTATATATTGTGAATTCTTATCTTATATTACTTTTATAAAAAACATAAAGATAGCAAGCCTGAATGTATAAATGAAATTGAAAAATCGAAAACGACATAAAAATATTATTTTATGATTTTTAATCTGAAACGTACGAATAATTGTTAAAAATGTTCTTGTGGGTCCATCATTTCCAAGTAATTAATAATAAAGTATTTGCAACACGGAATGCAAAAAAAACGTGATTTGGAACTACTGTTAATTATATAATATTATAAAGTTACTATAAATATTATTAATTTCATTTTTTTAAGTAATTTAATATTAAATTCTTTTTAAAATTTTTAAAATTAAATCAATTATAAAAAAATTAATAGCTCAATTTACTGATACAAAAATAGATAAAACTTAAAAAACAAAAAAGGGAATTCTGTTCTCAAAGTGAGCAAAAATTAAGAATTTAACCTTAGCCTTCTCCTTTCAAATAACCCTTCATTAAAAAAAAAACTAATAAGTAATAAAAATGTCGATGATCTGACTAGTCAAACGTACGTACTCGTGCTTGATAGATTACCTTAACATAAAGAGGATAGGAAACCTTAGCTAAACGTCGTTGTGTTGGAAAGAAAATCGAGAAGTTTTTATTTTTTAATTCCTTACCTGTGACTCTCACCATCGACATTTCTATTATTTATCTACAATGGTAAAATCATTTTAGCATTAAATGTGCTCCAAGAGCGAATTATTTATTATACTAAAAAATGTTTGCAGCAGTAAATAAATACTGCTACCAATTCATTGATACTTAGCTTCCTCAAACTCAATTTATTGTTTTATTAAAAATATTTTTCGGGGTAAAAAAGACAGTTATTTGTGGTGGTGTAAGTGCAAGTGTACATAAATTTAGAAGTAAATAATTTTTTATTAAAAAAAATGCTAACATTCTAAAATTGAAAATCTCCAAAAATAATTGTACTATCTTAACGAAATTTTGCAGATATATTCTCTATAACTTTTACTGTACAGCATGTAAATATCAAATTTATCCGTTCAATACAAATATTTTTGAATCTTATGAACTTCCAAAGTTTAAAAGCTTATAAAAACCGAAGAGAATAAGCAACAAATTTTTATACCACTATTTAAAAAAATGTTTTTAAACATGTTTTGTCTGCAAAATTTTGTTGACCGTTATAAAGCTTCCTATTTGAAAAAGCAAAAAACTCATACTTGCTACCTCGATACTTTTTGCAATAGTATTGCATATAAGATAAGATTTCATAATCTTTTAATTGTTACGCCATGGATATTATTTTAATATTTAAGTATATCACAATGATGCTGAAATTGTCCTTTATCATATCGTTTTATATCGCTTATAATTTTTACTTATTTTATTTTATTATATTATAATTTACTTAGTTACTTATATTTTTATCAGGAATTATTATTATCAATTTTAATATAATAAGACATCACATTTTATTATTCAGTTTTAGAAATTTAAGTTACTAAAAGATTAATAATTATATAAGTGAGATTATGTGTGATACCTGCACAAATTAAATATTTTTATGATTAGGAACACAAAAACTTAATGTGACAAAATGCAGTTTAGTGACAAGATAAAATATTTTTAAACATTTTAATGTTGCGTATAATATTTATGTCCTACGTGTTTTACGTAATTTTATATGAGTGTTTTTGTACTTACATGCAATACATAATAACAAATAAATTTTAATATCTGATCTGCTATAAAGAGTAAATTATATGAATTTTGTATGTGTAATAAGTTTTCATATGTATTTGTATTGATTTTTTAGGCATACTCTTGTATTGATTGTTAATAAGGCGAGAAATTCCTATAAATGTAAGATGCAAAAGTGAATAAATAAATACTTTCCTATTATTGATTCAAAGAATATCTTGCTTATTCGTAATTTTCCACATATTTATAATTTTCTTGTATTTCATAAGTTTCTTCCGTTGAAAATCCGAATTTTAGTTTAATTAACAGTTATTCTGTACTGATTATTGATGATAATTTTCTAGCATTCGCGATTGATGAACCGACAGTAGAAGAATTCAAAATTTAAAGTGAAAATCTTATATATTTAAAACTCAAAATTTATTCAAAACCGCCTATATTCGAGAGACCAGAAATAAATTAATACAGTAAGTTTTCAGAGAACAATCTTTTAGCAAGAAATGAAATACACTTTATCCACAAATGCACAGTCTTCTCTAAGCTTCTTAAAAAAAAAATCTACTTCGCGCCTCGCTGTAAAACTCCAGTAACTTAAGACAATCCACGCAAACGCTCCTTCTAAAAAGCCACGTCTCGCAACTTAATCACCATCTCGCCAAGCGAAAATCTTCGTACGGCACTAACCCCAGGCTTTCTGTTCAGGTGCACCAGAAGTAACGTTGCCATTCCACTACGTGGCGGTCGCGTCCCAAGGCGTTTACGCGCCTCGACGGAGAAAGCCGGACGGGGCAAAGAGCTATCTGTGCGTCAAATGCGGCAAGGGCTACGCGTTCCAGCAGAGTCTGAACCGGCACCGGAAGTGGGAGTGCGGCATTGAGCCACGCTTCCGTTGTCCCTACTGCGGCTACAAGTCCAAACAGCTGAGCCACGTGAAGGATCACGTCAAAAGGCGGCATGCAGATAAGCGCGTCTACGTTGTCAGGCTCGCTGATTAGGGGATGATGGTTGGAACTGCCTTTTGGTGAAGGGTTTTAATGATATTCTTTGGTGTTTTTCAGTTGGACTGTTTTATACATTGTATAATCTATGTAAGTTGTATATATAAATCGAATGGCAGCTCTGTACTCTGTAATTTAGCTGGCAACGATTAATGAATTAAGTAGTTAATCAATTTTTTTGATATTTTTATCGTATCGTGTGTTAAGAGCTGTGGTACTGATTATATTAATTTGGAAATGTTTTTTCTTTTGATTCTTTGGTTTCTTAAGCGTCCAAAATGTGACAAAAATTATATTCACTTAGTCACTTATTTTGAGTACTTCATGAGATTATACATTCAAGCAAAGAAATACAGTCAAGCCTTATTAAAATCATAGCGCAGCTTTAGTAAATCGTGAAAATCGAAAACAAAAATAGAAAATTTTAATTCTACGTATATAGTAGTTCTAAATAAATTTTTCATTTTAGTGAAAAGAAAATATAATGTTAAGCAAAAGTAATAATTAATATTAAGAACGTAATTAAGAAAAATCTGTATGAAAATATACATTTTCAATATTTCTGATTATTTTAATCTACAGATGAAAACGAAGAAATTCGTGCCTAGTATATTAGGATCAATTTATTTTATTCAATTACGATAAAAAATATATATAAAAATATTTACTTCTGCAGACGATATTTCTTGAAATTTCTATAAACTATATGTTATTCAACAGATGAAATTGAAATTCTTGGCTAGGTCATTAAAATGGACGTAGCATTTTTTACATTTTTATTTTAATTTAATCACTACGTGAAAATTTAGAAAAAACAAATGATGTAGATGACATTTTTTAAATTTGTGAGTATTCAGTTTTGGCTACAACATTATTGAAGGACCTATTTTTTATTGTAGCGATAAAAATTAAGTATGCCTAAACAATTAAGATATGTGGAGTAGATTTTACATAATTGAGAAATGAACGAACTTTTACATTTAAATATTAGTAGAAATTAAGAGAACATTTTTCTTCGGTATATATTTATCAAAAAATGTAGTTTCTCAGTAGTTTTTAAAAACGTAACTGATTTTCATAGTTCTGTTTTTTTTACGTTTAAGTACTTAAAATTTAATTATGTTAAAATTATACAACATTGAAGTGTTTTTTTGAAATTAAGCACTGAGGGTTATTCATTGAATTGTTTTTTACAATTTTGATTTAACAAAATATAGAAACATATTTTGTAATAGATATAATAAATATCGATATTATTCAATGTACGTTGCAAGAAAAAGTATAAATTAAATAAATTAATTTGAATAAAAATAATATCTTTGTTGTTATTATTGTCTACCTATTTAGATTATAAGTATGTTCTATACAAAACAAAACAGCTTTCAATTTCAATTCCCTCTTCAACGGAAATATCTGCTGTCCTTGTTTCGAGTTTGTAAATCGTATCGGTTAAGCTGTCCGGTAATTCCTACCCTGTTGTTTTAGAATACGAATATAGGAACACAAATTTCATTACGTGTTTAACGAGATTTTTTTCTGTACAGTAGCCTCATCACCCTCGTCTATAGTCAACATAACTCATATGATCAATAACCTTTAATAAAATAAAAATACTATCATACTCTCCTCCTCCCCTAAACGATCCTTTTAAAAATAAAGTCAAATTCTTCCTGTGCTTTCAGATCCGCTTAGCGACAGTCCGCAATCATCCGATAGTGGTGTCAGTAGGTTAGTGCGTCTACGGCGCAAGAAATGTCGCTTCAAGTGTCAGAATTGCAACAAAGCGTATTCGAATAAATGCAGTCTGTATCGACACAGAAGACACGAGTGCGGCGGTCAGCGCCCCTTCTGCTGCCACCTTTGCCCGGCGAAGTACACGCAAAATACTCCACTGAGGAAGCATCTCCTGAACCAGCACAATTATTTTGTGCCACCGAAGGTCTCTCAGTCGAGCTTGAAAATCACGTTAAAATAAGAGGATACGTTGCTTAGGAAGATTTAGAAAATAAACGTTTTTTCTAGTTTTGTATATTTATCCGTAATGTTGACGACGTTGGAACATATAGAGTATGTTGGTTATGCGAACTTCGCAATTATTTACGATAAAGTTAAGATTTATTTAAGATTTTTTATGAACTTATAATTCGTTATTAAGTTATTGACGAAATTGTCACTGATTAAATTAATGAGTTATGTATGTATGATGTCTGTCAAAAATAAATGTTTTCATTACACAGCATAACGATTTGCATTCATATTTTCTTGTAACTATTACCTATTGCAGTAAGAAAAAGATAAAGCAAAATTGGATATATTTATTCTTCAAAATTAACCTCTATATTAATTTCATTTTTTCAGGTCCACTGTGATACTTGCGGTCGATATTATTGCCAAAGGTTCAGTCTTATGAGACATTTACGGTATAAATGTGGCGTCTGAAGAAGCTTTTCTTGTCACCTCTGCCCTAGGAAATGTTTTGAATTTGTAGAAAATGTATTTCATCACGTACGCTACATTTTATAAAATTGAACTCAAAATTATGTTAATTCAAATATAAGTTATTCAAATGTACACTTACTTAGCTGTATAATATTAAAATAAACAATGCTTTTGCGTTATAATTAATGTTTTGAAAATTGAGATGACCGATTATGTTTGGATTTTGACTTACTTCGCTTTCCATTTCTATGATATTAGGATTTCTCTATAAATCTTAGAAAATTAAGTATGTACGATAGATAAATATAAATTGAGTATCTTAAAAATCTTCAGAATAAGATTTTATAGATGAAGAGATACTTTTATTTTTCTAAGTCGAAATTATTCGTTTGGTTGATAATGGAAGAATATTAATCATAGTTCTTTAACCAAATAATTTTATATGTACATCCTTAAATAATTATTTATCATTTTTATTCTTTATCAATTTAGCTACTCCTTCCAAATTAAGCATGTATCAAAGTGTAGCGGAGTAGTATGTGTCTGAAAGCATAAGTAAATATCAAACTGACGCTATTTCTATTGTTCTAGTAACACTTTTTTGCAACGCCTTACCACCGGAAGTATGGAAAAGCTGCAAGCGCGATTTGTGCTGCTTGAAGTGCGGCAAAAAGTACAGCGACTGGCGTTGTTTACGGAAGCACATGAATTACTTTTGTCAAATAGAACCGCTCTATCAGTGCCCTTACTGCAGCCATCGAGCGAGGATCAACACTTTGCTCAAATATCATCTGATTCGCGAACACAACTTCAAATCTGAGGATATTCAGTGGTTTTAAGCGTTGGATAGCCGTTTGAACTTCGGACTGCTTGAAATTTGAACACAAACAGCTTTTGTATATATGAGTACTATTTTATATGTAGGAGCTGCGTTAGTATTTTGTCAACAAATTTCGAAATTCTAGTAAATCGAAATGGAGTTTTAATTTGATTAGGAATGTTCAGATTACTCGATTAGCTTTCTTATAAATATAGAGGTAAAGAAATATAGTTTAAGTGAGTAACTGGAATTATGTTCAATTTTAATAAGTAAAAGAATTTTGTAATTTGTTGTAAATAAGAACATCCAGACGTTTCGGCAATTGTAGTCTTCAATCGTCAAAAGGGGTTCCTACGATTTTTTTACCATTTTTGTGCCCCATCCATGCACGGTGTAATAAAGTATTCAGACAAGATTTCGTAAACTTCTTAAATTCATAACTTTTTTTACTTAAAAACTATGCACTTTCTGGAAACATTAGTAGTAAACACTTTTATCCAAAATTTCACATAGAGTAAAATATTTTCTCTTTTCGGAATTTCTAATTTTTCAAAAAACGATCCGACATATTGGACCCACCATTTTTGTGATGACAGTTCTTTGGTGATGATAGTTGCACAATTCCTTAAATGCACGGAACTGATTGAGCCCAATAGCTGTTCTTATAGTAATCCTGCTCTTATGTGACTGAAAAGTGTATATTTGTGTGTGCATACGTAATTATAACGTTGTTTCAAATGAGAACGTATTATTACATTTTAAATAGTGAAAAAATAATGGATCGAACGGAAAATTTGTAAAAACAGATTTCTTATGTAAATAAATGTAATTTCTATATAATAATTATTTGTAAAAAATAAAAATTATAATAATTTTTACATGTTTATTTTATTGAAATCACACCTTTCATTTGAAGCCTCATGAATGAATAAAAACTTTTATTGTGTAGTCAATTATTTATTTTATACAAAATTATCAAATTTTTTTTTATATCAATGAAAAAACTTTCTATAAATTTAATTTTAAACCTCGGATACTGCATGCACTCTTAAGAACTTTCCAAGTATATTTTGTGCACTATGCAAACTTCTCGTTTTAAAAATTTAATAATCTTAAGGATAGCTTCTTATTAATTCCATTAAATTCCAAAAAAAAAAAAAAAAACTAAACGCTTGATCAATTTCAAACGAAGATTATCCAAATCTAAATTGTTGATAAAAAAGTTGAATATATCTTAAACATTTACCATAATAATATTTCTACCTGAACTAACTGACGATTTGTATTTCAGGATACACTTACCACATTTCCTCTGGTAAACATTTACCAAAATCTTCGGAACTGTTGAAACCACGCAGACGTAGAGCTCTTAGCGAAGTCTACCATTGTAACTCGTGTTCCTACAAGAGTTCGTACAAGGGGAACATCGAACGCCACGTTCGAAATATGCACGCGGACGACATCACCGTTTTTGCCTGCAAATTCTGCAAATTTTGCAGCAAATACTCGCACTGCGTGAATCGACATATGAAGAGCTTTCACAAACACAATGCGTAAATTCAATTGACAAGAACATTTTTTCAGCACTGAAGCAAATGTTTTATTATTATATTGTTCTTATCTGATTTTAATAAATAATTCAATTTCGATTAAAATGTTCGGTAAATAGTTTATATTGGTGAAGGTTGGATTACAATGAAGAAGACACTCGATTAGCGTCGAAACGTTGTTGAAAATAAAATTTATTATTTTTTTTCAACCAATCGTTGGGAAAGATCATTCTAAGCTAACCTCCACCAATGATTTTAATAAATGTAATTTTATTGTAATACTCGATGTTAATTTATAAATTAATAAAAATCAACGACAAGAAATCTGTAAAATCGCTGGAAAACACATTTAGTTTTAATTGTACGACTTTTACCTGTAAAAGTTTTTTGTAATTTTATAATAATTTGTGTATATATACTGTTTAAAAATAAGAATCATCATCATAATAACTGTATAAAGTGTTTATTTACGAAATGTCTCTTTATTCTATACTATTATAAATACTTAATAATAACATACTCTATTTTGTAATCGATTTAGTTTGAATTCAAAGTAATAATAATATTCTGTAAATATTATGCATACCTTATGTTAATTTACACTTTTTTAAATTTAATTACTTTGATTAATTGAGTATTTGATTAAAAGTAACAGTAGCGTAAAGTTAGTTTATTCTTTTATTACAGTTTAAAGCTATATACTATGCTTCAAATTAGTTTTTAATATGTAAGCTTGAAACTTACTAGCTAATAAAATAATTACTCAAACTCTTTACCAAACCTATTCAAGCTTAACTCTCGAACCTACACTTTTGCAAAATCTCAGCGACAATCCTCCTCTGCTCCGCATCACTAACCAACCGATTTCTGCTTCCAGCAAATCCAGTGCAAACGGAGGCAAAGGACTTCCGCAAAACTTACGTCGGCGACCGCATGCTGGGCTACACCTGCACCAAGTGCAGCAAATTCTACAAAATGTGGAGCAATTACCTGAAGCACAAGTGCGAGGCGCCGCTTTTCAAGTGTGCCCAGTGTCCGTTCGCCGCCTTCAAGGCTTTCATTCTGTCTGCCCATCGCGCCGAGCACCACCCCGAAGCTTCGACCCCCTCGACTTCCGCCAACTGATTGCCATCGGAAAAGCTGCACTTGGTTTTGAGAATTTAACGATGCGGTCGTTTTGCATTTAGGGATGTACTTGCTTTAATGTGCTGAGTTACGTGTTTGGAAATGTTTGTAGCGTAATTAGAAAGTTTAAGGTCTAGCTAGTAAGGGAAGGATGCTATTTTGAATTAAATTTTCGATGATCTCTTTTGCAATGTGATGTAAAAATAATTAATACCAGTATAATTAATCGGTACTCGCTAAATTCTCAAAAGCAACACTTTCTTGTACATTATCCTTCGCATTTAAGTTTTAGCCAAAGTTTATGTAATCAGGACTACATGTATTTTTTTATATGAAAGTAAGATGAATACATTTTAGAAAAAGAGATCTTTTGTGTCTATTTATTTACAACTATACTGTTTCTGATTCCTTATTAAAGTAAACGGATAAAATCATCATTTTTCATTAAATATATATTAATTTTTTTAATTCATGGAATGTAATTTCATTGTTATTTAAACTAAAATTATTTGACAAATATTTTTTAATGATCTATTTAATTAAAAAATGTCTGGATATTGATATATTGTAAGTTCATTTAAATAAAATCTTTAAAAAAGTAAGCATGCCACTTATTCATGTCAACATAGACCGACATAGACCTTTGTAACGCTGGTTAAAAATCACTTGTAAAGTTGAGTTAAGTGCATCACTCAAACTTTATTATATTAACACATATTTTTATTTCATTTTAGATACTGAAACCTCCCGACTCGCTTGCCATAATTGCGGAAAATCGTACTCCAGAAAGGATAATTTGCAACGTCATTTGCGTTTAGTTTGCGGCCAACTTCCGAAATATTTCTGCTCCACTTGTAAAAAGCCTTTTAAACAGAAGTCGAATTGTCAACGTCATATTAAGACTATGCATAAGTCTGAATAGAAGGGGAAAACATTGACGAAGATAAAGCAGCAGTGATTGAAAATTATTGTTATTCTTTTTTTAAAGTGTACTATATATATTTTTGTATTCAATAATCAAATTTTGTAAATAATGTACTTAATTTATCGGGTAAATAATAATTATTTATTTATATTACATGCATATAAGTATTATATATTTTTTAATATTGTATGTAATTTCAATTAATAAATATTACTGTACTAAAATTACATTCAAAATTTTAGCACAGTTAAAACAATAAAAATTTCTGAATCCATTTTTAATTTGATCATTCATTAAAAAAATCAATTTCCAATTACGCTCTGTATAATTTTGTCCATATTTTGGCACTTACGTCATCTATATATACAGACCACAATTTTACAGAACAATTTCCAAACTAATTTTAAGCAAAAATGAGTCACGTCATTGAATATCATTATTTTCCCATTAACTTTTACGGAACAATCCTTTGGAAAAGTGCTTGAAAAATAGACGTCCCTAATTAGTTTCTAGACGTATATTATATTCAGAAAAGCATTAAAAGAGTTTAAATTGCTGTTTGCACAATTTTTTTCTTGATTATATATACGTGTATTAAATATTTATACAGATTGCATATTTTGATGAACAAATTCGTGAATATTTCAGCACAGCTTTGGTGAGTATCTCAACTTATTTTTTCTATAATACTTTCAACGGCTTACAAATTTTTTGTTATTTGGCATATTTGCTTTTCACATACATTTCATGGGTAATGGTCAAATGAATGTTTATAGTTTGCGCATTGTGTGGATTCATGTAATGAGTATGAGTTTAAAATTGATGCACAAACAAATAACAATGGTCATTGTCGTAAAGCAAAAAAAAAAAAAAACTTTTTCGCCGCAGCACAAATTGTCATTGTATTTCCAGCTTGAAAGCAAATACCCTCGCTTCTCAGCCTTCTTTCTTTCTCTCTCTCTCTCTCTCTCTCTCTCTCGGCTAATCGAATGCTTTGCATCCACTAATTTTGAAATTTTCTCTGTTTCGTTCGCAGACGATGCGATGCTGACGAGCGCTTGGTTGTCCGTGCCGGACGATCCCGAGGATTGCATCTCAATGGGTCGCTTCGTCAACAACTTGTACCTCCCGACCCCTCCGTCTTTCGAGTCCGAAACCGAGCAGTTTCTGACTTACGACTCGGAACCACCGGAAAGTCCGTACAAAGTCAAAGAAGAATATAAGCCTCGGCACCTTTGTCAGTATTGCAATAAGGCTTTTTCCAGGCCCGACAGCTTGCGGCGCCATCAGAAAAGATACTGCAAGAACAAACCGAACAAGGAGAAAAAGACCGTGAAAAAGAAGAGCGAGAAGAAGAATGAAGAGGACGAGAATCCGGCCGCCGTCGCGAGCTAAAAAGTATTTGTGATCTACCTTGAATGAATGAATTTTTTGTCTTTGGTTTTTGAACTAAATGAAAAAAAATGTAGAACAATTGCGCTAGACATGAAAGTTTTATTTTATTAATTATGATCTTTAGCTTAGCATATTGTAAAATTATCATGTAATACTTCAGCTTTGTATTATACAATATTTTATTTAATGCCTTTAGCCTCATGAATGGAAACATTTATTCATAATAATTGTTATCTAAAGATAATATTCTATCGTATTGTTTTGAATATTTCAAAATAAAATGGTATAAATAGCCAACAAGCGTATAAAATATTTTTACTTGTTTTATCTGTTTTCGTGAAAATATTTTGTTGATAATTTTATTAAATCATTTCCTAAATATAAGTGCTGCTAATTGATAAATAACAATATTGATAAATAGTAATTAACTACTATTTTGTTGATAAAAATCTGCAATAATATAAAAAATAATGAGAAAGTGTAAATGTTAAAAAAAATTACGCCTTTAGAATCTACTCTTTTTAACTACAAAATAGTCTATATATCTTAACACCTTAACATGAATATTAATGTTTTTACACGTCGTCGTATAATGTTTATTAACTAGTACTATTCTGTTTAATAAATAGTCATACTTTAACAATTATAATAAATTGCATAAAGTTTTATAACCTTCAAATAATCTTTCATTTCCAACTCCTATAAGTCTTACCTTTCAATTTCCCAACTGCAGAACAGAGAATGTGTGACATCGGTCGATCTTAGCTATAATTTGAAAATGTGTGCTTTATTCAGCAGTCATTATAGTGTGTTTTAAGTAGATGTTTTTTTAAGTAGAAATATATAATAGTTTACTTCTCAGTGCATGATTTGACTGGTTGGGTTACTGGATATAAAATAATCTCAAATATACAGTTGGTTTTATGCAGATTCAAAGCCTTTTCATAAAAGTGGGTGACGAACCACAATTATTATAAACACTTCGGGTGCATACGACGAAATAAGTTGATGCAGAAATCAGACCTACATACCTGAAGGATTTTGATGCGCTGAATCCGAATCTGAGCTCAGAATTGCTCTTATATGTCTGGTTTTTGAGATATCCTAACCTAAAAGTGCGAAAAACGTTTTTTTTTCTGTTTTTGAGGTTACGTAACGGAACAAGAAAAACGTAGTCTGGCAATTGAAAGTACCACCCTTCCTGTCTCAAACCTATTTGGATTTTTTCAAATACCCATTTTTTTTGCCAAAATATCGCAATCTGAAATTTTAGAATTTAAGGTATTAACCCATCCACAAAAAAATCGAAAAAATTTTGCCCGGAATTTAAGTAAAATAAGCGATTGAACTTGTTGTTTATAGGATCAGGGTCGATTTTTTTGTGGATGGGTTAATATCCTACCCTATTGCAAAGACCTCATAAATCCCGATAAAAAGGAGCAGAAACCTCATAGAACCCGATAAAATTTTATCGG
>JAWWEO010025022.1:8351-60619 GCA_035582975.1 Ormyrus labotus | reverse complement strand
CGAGGACGAAAATACAACGTTCCCGATTCGGCGCCGGGAGGGAAAGTAGTACTTTCGGCCCGCTAGGCAAAAAAATATCTATGGAAGTATCTGAATTTATTCGTTGTCTCTCGAAGCCCAACCACCATTCCTTCTCATTTTCCGAGCCGATTTTAATAAATTCCGCCAGCGGCCGGTAGATAAACAATATTTCATCAAAAATAAAAAAAATTTGAATGACTACTGCAGTCGAGCGTTCAAGCTCCATCAAGTGTTATACGAACGAATCTAACTCCTGCACGGAGAAAAATGTTTCAGTAAAAATTACAAATATTTCCATAAAAATTACTAAACTTTCTGGTAATGAAGGCTGCCAAAACCCAAAAAATTCCCATACTTTTAAATAAATTTTACTCAAATTTTAGGAACATTTTATAAAATTAGACGAATTTTTACTAAAATTTCATTAAAATTTACTAAAAAGTATGGTAATTTTTTGGATTTTGGCAGTCTGTGCTCGCTAAACAGTATAGTAATTTTTACTGAAATTTTGTCTCCGTATGCTTTAATTTTCTGTCAACCGCATTCATCCGCATTCCCCGTCGCCCGATGTTTAGTTAAAATGATTAATTGCCCGGCGGCTTGAAATTCGAAAAGTATATTCCTCGCGCCAAGGTTCCAGCGTCGAATAATTTAAAAAAGTTCGCGTGCAATACACATTTCAGGGTCGTTCGGAGGCTCCGAATCGGAGCGCTAAAGCCCAGCTTGTAAAGGGATGACATTAAACTCTTGGGGATTTCGAGTTGGCACATGCTGAGGCGACTCCCGCCTGGCGCATTAGCTCTACTCAAAGAAACGTATTCAAGGGTACGATTCGCGCCCCATTAGCACAGTTTACACTTCCGTTTCGCGGGCTTGTCTCATCGCGCGGCCGACTGCGTAATTTGCGGACGCGCGATACGTACCCCGGGGTGGCCCGTTATTTTACGCGGTTATAAAACCGACGAGAGCTGTGTACGGATATCTTTCGTCATTATATAGTTTCTCTTGCATTTTCCATAATGAGCGCCGCGTCGTTGTTAAGCTTTAAACTATCGCGTTTAATGCTTATTTATTGGACGAGTCTGAGCTTCGCGGCTCAAATAAATGTTTTTATGACTTGGTGCGCGGTTGCGCGTATCGGGCAGCTTTTCTGTATAATGCCACGGGGCAGGTTTTCGAAAAAATAAAAACGTTGAGGGAATTGAAATATGTTTAACGATAAAAGTATGTAGGTTGAGTGGACTTCCTAAAACGCCTGAAAGTTTTGGAATGAGTGTAAAAGCTGAAATTTACATTCCCAAAAATTGAAAATGTAAAAAGTTTTTTCTTGTTTTAAGCGCGAAATTGGGCTGTGATCGCACGATAAACTTTACAAAGCCGCCTTTGATTAAATAAAAGCGGAACATTTTTTAGAATCCTTATTTGAAAATTCTGTTCCGTAAAATAATCTAAATCTAAATTTTTACAAATAAAAAACATGTTTTTATAAAATGTAACTGTATGATTGGGTGTCCGTTGATATATATTATGTAACCCCGATTCTCATTTCTTTTTGAATATTTTATGTTTTGAAATTTTTCGTTTCTCTCCCTATAATCTTATTATAATTTTATACATGAAGCAGTCACGTGTAATGGATTATGTAAAAAAAACTCATATTTCATGTCTGGTAACCTTCAGACTATTTTTTTGTGAGTTAACGAAATCCAGTGATTATAAACCTAAAGTATATTCAAAACTGATATGTAAAATAAATATGCCAAACGTTATAACGATTATTTATTTTACCCAGTTTACTTTAACTTTTAACGTTGTACGTTCTGTACGTAAACTTTGCGCTGATTAACCATTAAATTTTTCCAAAATACCCTCTGCAGACAGTATTAAAGCAGTAGATCATCCCCCTTAATCGCTGCTCTATACAAACATCTCGCGAACCCCAAATATTTCCACCACCTCCTTCCAGCAACAAATATTTAATTAACGAACCGAGCAACACACTTGAAGGGCACCCTCGACAGTGGCAGCCGAGCGGAACGACAATATGCATCGAAAAAATAAAAGGCGGCAAAGCAGCTTATCTATCGATAAAAATGAAGTTTTTAGCGCTCCGCGGCGCAAAATATAAATCACCACAATAACAAAGTTCAGTAAAGCGGAGGTAAATAGTTCCCTCGGCTTTTTCGCACTCCAATTCCACCATATATATTTTTCAATGAAGTAGCCCAGCGAAGCGTCAGCGACTCGCCCATCCCCCCTCGACTATACGCAACGGAATCTTATGGCCACGCTATCGATTCCTATTCCCTTTTGTCGATATCCATCCCGAGCGAGAGAGGGAGAGAGCAAGAACAGCTCGCAGGACGACGACGGGGCGGGTAATAAAGCTCTCGCTACGGAAAAATCTTATCTTTCTCTCTTCCCGTGAAATTTGCGAAGGGTCGTTATATAGCGCCCGAGCAAACGTGTTTATGCAGGCGACGCTATCAGCGCGCGGGCTCTTACGTAATGGCGGAACGCATTTTCTTGCGGCGCCGTATAACCCGGGGGGGGGGGGGGGCGGCACTATTGCCGACGCGTGAAAAAGGCGGTTTGAGGCCTGATGCTTATGTGTATACTGTAAGGCCACCTGACGACGCGTGGAACTCCTTCCTTTCTAACTTTACGTCGGACGCAGAGCACTGCTCTTGTAAAATTTATTGCGAACCGGAGGAAATCTTATATGTGAAGCGACTCCCTTTTGCTCTCGCTTTAGCGAGCGCGGCTCCGAGGAGACCGAATGGAATCTGGAGAGAGAGAGAGAGAGAGAGAGAAAAGGTTCGGCGATATCGTATTCTTATTCCGCGTACGAAGTCAGAGGCGGGTAATTTTTTTTAAAAGCTTTCGCCGCCCCGGCGCCGCGGAGGATCCGGGGAGTGGGAGAGCGAAAGGAGAGCGAACGAGGAGTCGAAATTTGTGTACATCAGCATTACAATTTTAAATCTATTTTATCATGTTTTATTACGCTCCCGGGCCGCACGCATCCGAACTCCCGAGGCGCTTTTTCTGCTCCGGGGAGAACCCCATTCAGTTAGTACGACCAATCTGAAAAATGCTTTTAGGAGAGAAAACGCCTTTCTGTTTTTGCGCTGATTAAAATCGATTCATCGCCTTTTTTATGCTAAACGCCTGAATTTAAATGAGAATTATTATTATTGGGGTAAGCGATTCTAAAAATATTGAAATAATAAAATTTATGTTTGGTATTATTTCAAATATAAATTATCTGCGAAGTGAAAGTAATGAGTTAAAAATTATTAATTTCAACTTCATAAAATACGTCAATTATTAATAAGATTGGTTTCCCCATTTCACTTAAAGAATTTTACTGTTTAATTAATCAAGTACTTTAAAAATGAAGATTATTAAAGTAAATTATTTGCCTTCAAGAAATTGACGCTTTTTGATTGAAAATTAGTCTGAGCGTCTAATTTGACAGGGCACTGTTTCGTAACGACTCTCTTCGTACTGAATTTCTATATAAAATTCGCCTTACACTGAGTTAATGAACTAATCAACGAGAAACCTCTTTTATGGATTCGTTAAACGTAATTAGATAAAACTAAAACGATTACTGAAAGAAATGGAATTTTTAAATCATTTTAATTTTATTAAACTAGCACCATCCAAACGCGCTTCGCGCGCGCTAAATGTATTTTTTACGTTAGCAAAATAGTTTTAATAGTAATCGACATTATTTCTATCATGCATATCACTGCAAATCTTCTTAAGTGTTAAATTAAAGTTTCTTTGAAATTAGATAACACACTATCTTAAAAATAATAATCAAACTAAACGCGATGTATTATTTCTTTCGTATTCAGAAATGTTATTTTTACCAAAGGATGTATGAGTTATGTTGCAGATTATTAATTTAAATCTATTTTAATAATGCAAAAAAATTACTAAATTTCGATCAAAAAATTTAATAACACATAAAATATTTTGAGGTTAAATTTTAGAATAAAATTTCAAAATCATTTATTGATTTTTTTTTTTTTTTTTTTTTTGTAAATATTTTTCTTTTGTTTGATAACACCTATAGCTATTTCATAAAACATTATTATTTTAAGACAAACTAGAAATTCAACAAGCGCGCGTACCGCGCGCGAGGATTATTTTGTTTTTGCAAATCACATATAATCTATTACTTATTAGCTACTTGATAACGCTCCAAAGTTGCCTCCAAAATCTATATAATACTAAATCGCCATCTTCCTTTCCTATTATAATATCGACTAATGAGCTACTTGATAACGCTCTGAATTGACTCTATTCGATACTAATCGATTTCTCCCTTTTATAATAGGATTAAGATTAATTGTAAATTAAAATTTTAATTTTCGCGGCTTTTTGTAAAAGGACCAATCAGCAACAGTTTTAAAATGCTTAATTCTAAATTCATCACTTTTTTATAAGAGGATAATAATTTTAAATATTATAATGGATTATACTGAATTTCGTTCGATTGAATATTTTCTAAATTGTAAAAAACTATCAATAAAAATGTTTTTTGGGACGTAATTTAATAAAGTTTATGTCTATTAGGATTATTGAAGAAAATTTAATAAAAAGCGAAATGAAGAACGAATAAATGTACAAAAAAATTTTTTGAATTATTTTTATTCAAACAAAGTATGACTAACAGATATCAATTTACATAATGCACGCATCCAACTTTAAATATTGTACAATTTTGAAGCTAAAATTTCGTAATATGAAGTGAAATAGTAATATAATTTCAAAGTAGCAAAGTAGATTATGCCAAAACGAAGCGAAAAAGAAATTTCTTTGACTCCTTCATGTGTGCTGTGCTCCTTGTCAAAGCAAGGTAAAAAGCCAACGAAACTGTTGCTGAATACTATATGATGCAAAACGTGGTTATAAAAGCTTTTACTTGAGCAGCATAATCGCATAAAAAGGTTTCAGTGCGATGTAGTCTGCAGAAATTATTTTACAGAATTTTCCCGTTAAATCGAGCATAAAAGTTGTGCAAAACGACAAGTGGCCCTAACAATTTGTTTATAGCAATCGCAGTAACAATATGGATGTGAAAATAATCCCGACTCGTTGTAACGTAATCGCGAGCACGAACACGCGGTTATTCATCGTTAAAAAACTTTACACCGTTATTCCACCGTTAAAAAACCTAAAAAAACGCGTAATCATCTCAGCCATTGTTTTCCGCGCAAAAATCTTTTGGCATTAATATTTTAACGGTCTCTGTTTTATTTCCCAAAGCGGGAAACTCCGCAATCATCAGGCAGAAAGCTGCTGCCTAAAGAGTTTTTTCATTTTCCGCGAGATCGCCCTTTTTGCTCGAAGTAAATATACAGTCGAGTTGATTCCATTTATCGATCGTGAAGTCGCGCCTGGTTAAATTGAGCCGGTAGATACGTGTATTTAGAAACGTTTAAATGAGCTAATAATAGCAAATCCACCGCACGAGGACCGTTCCACGTGCTAGGAAGATACTTTAACCGCGAGAACGCTGTATAATATACAGGTGAAAGCACCGAAAAATACCGACGCATGTACCGGTTTTAGTGGAAGAAAACCGAGGGGTTTACGAGACTATAAAATCCCGCAGGTTCGCGAGCTCATCAACACCCGGTTACGGATAGACGGAATGGAAGTGGAGGTGAGAAATAGAAATAGCGAAGCGACGGGGAGGATTTTCGCAAATATAATCTTGCACATTCTCGGCGTTTATTAATTGCTTTAGCGCGGTAAACTGCGTTAGGCCGAGTAAACACTAATAGCATTTACTTTACCAGTTGCGCGGGAACGGCTGCAATGTTGTTTGCCGCCAGTGTAGGAACGCTTAAAAATAAAATATTCTCTATAAAAGGCGCGGCTCCTTTGAGATAAATTTAAATAAAAATGCTCATAAATTTTAAGGGGTGCAATTGCGGAACATTCCGACGATGGTATTAAATTTTAATTTCCCACTTTCTTTAATTAAAAGCTGTAGTTTATTTGAAGGCAGCCTCTCTATTGACCCTTTTCGATGATTACCTCTTAGCCCGCGGCATTAAAACATAATTTACTTTGGCGCAATAAAGGTTAATAGAGTTAAAGCGCCATTCAAAGAAGAATGCCGGCGCGCAGTACTCGGCACCTGTAGGTGTAAACTTTTTTATCGCCATATCCTAAAGGAGTATAAAAGGCATGAATTTAATAAAAATTTTGATTTCTTCCAAGCTGCAAGGAGTCGAGGCAAGGAAAGCACCGGTAAACTACAAAACACATTGAGCAATATATGATTTACTGCTGATGGCTGACTATACCGGGACCTTTTCTACTGGTTCTACTCTTGTACACGAAAAACCTATTTCCTTTCGCGTAAAAGTGCATTTGACTCAATCCTCTTTCCAAATGAGCCTTCCAGTTTACAGCGAACTAAAAAACCTTACCTAACGTAAAGTCAGAGAGGGGGAAAAAAAGCGCGATTATTCCATCGATTGATAGCCTCCTAAAAATCTTTGGGCGCGCTTGCGCGTTCGGCATTTACCTAGCCGAAGCCGTAAAAGCTGACTGGTCGGGGTAAAAGGCTCTTGATAGTGCATTATACGATACATCGTTATTTTTACTAGGTGCGAGGAGAGTAAATGAGGAGGACTTTTGCGGCTGTGGCGGTGGCGGCGAACGCGGCGCCCGACGGCAGCACGGCAATTCCGCTGGAAATGCAATTAGAAAACAATTTGCTACGTATAAATCCTGCCGGATAAGGTACATAGACCGTTTCGCTCGTAATTTTCTTTCTGAGTCCGGCCACGCGCGCTCACATCTTTATGGTGGCACGTTACGCTCACATAAAAGTCGCCCGGCCTCCGACGCGATTCAGCCGACGGCCGCCGCCGAGCTTTCATTAGTTTTAAGACCCCCGAGCGAGGTTAGTCCCCCCCCCCCCTCCATCGTTCATTAGGCTTCGGTACTCTTACTTTTTAGAAATTCTCGAGACAGTGATTGAAGGGTATCGTAAAGACGTAAGAAACTTTAAGCCCCGCACGACGGATGTAACCCCTCGATTTTTACGTCCCGCGACGATAATTATTTTTATTTTTTTGTCCTGTGGGCCAAACGAGCTGTAAATTTTTGAGTTATTTTCTGCCCGATTATATATAAAACACACGACGCCACAGTTTAACCGTTAAAATCCTTACAAAAATAAAGTAAGCTCGACTCGAAAGTTTATATAGACAACAAAAACAAAGTACGGGGCCAACAGCTGTAAATTCGCACGTGCACAATAAAAAGGTACTTGTTTCCAAAAATATACTCTGCCTTCGCTTCGGGAATAGTTCTCTTGATAACGATAATAGATGTTTTCGCAACCACGTGGTGCTTTTAAAATTTCGCCCTTATAACTTTATCATCAAAATCCGCGAGATCAAGATTCGGATACACGACGTTCTTTGCATCTTTCGCGAACTTACTAATCAAGTTATATTCCTCGGAATATAATTATGCGAACGGCATCTGCAGCGGCTTAACTTCCATTAACTTGACACTAACCCGCGAAAAGTAAGATTAGTCGAAGTTTCGACGAGGAATCCGCGAAAGCGACAGGAGGAAGGTCTTAGTTCTCGCGCGATTACCTCCGGGGCTAAGTTGCGAAAAAAAAGCAGACAAGGCAGAGCAGCTTAAGTACATTTGCGGCGTTCAAAAGTCAGCGGAACCTTGCATTCCTCAGCGGTAAATAAATACCGTCGAAGATTTACTGACATGTTTTCCCGACTCGCTCCGTCTCGCTCTTCTATCCCAACTCTTTTTCTCATCTCGTTCTCTCCTTCGAAAAACGTTTCTCTCCCTCTCTCTCTCTCTCTGTCCTCTTTCTCTCCGGCGTAATACCCATCTCACGAGAATTCCGAAACTGCCTCGGAAAAAAGAGAGACATCTTGCGTGCGTGCTCGCATTTGCCCCTTCCTCTTATCCTACCGGTATTATATATATACAGCCACCTCAATGTCGGAGTCTTATATGAATTCGCTCTGTTTTCCTTTATGAAATAAAAGCAGAGAAAGGCAGCCGTATTGTGTTCCTGCCTCGAGATGAGCTCGCGAGAATTTCGCGAAAGGAATGCTCGCGATTGAAGGCTCGTTGGGGGGGATGGGGGGAGGGAGGGGGAAAGCGCAAAAAAGAGCAGCAGGCCGATATAAAGAGCGAGAAAGGGGCGAATTGAAGGCAAGGCGAGATGAGCCTTTACATGCCTGGCGGAGGACGAGAAGGGATAGACAAAAGGACCGCGGAAGGCCTTCGAAATTGATTCGGTCGAGGGTGAGAGAAAGGAGCGCGAAACAATTTCGCGCCGTAATGCGCCGCCGCCGCCTCCCCTCCCCCAAACACTCGACCGCTTTCTTTGGAATTTAATGAACTGAAAAGTTTCATTTGGGTTTGAAAGACCGCGCGAGCTTGAGGGAGTTATGTTTTAACTTTATGCCATGAATTACAGTCGCAATTGAATTTATGCCCCCCTTTACAAGTTCTCCGCGGCCGGAATTCGCTCGGCGAGTGGCGATGGGGATCCCGTTTCTCGTTTTCTCCCAGCGACTTACGAATGTAAAGCAATCAGATTTCTTTAAATAAATGCGAAAAAGCTCGTTCGCGGGCTCTCTTGTAAAGGATTCATTCGACGAGTTAACCCTTTAATGTCGTTACAACGACGAAGCTTCGAAAAAGTTAGAAATATAATTACTTAAAGTGGTAAATTCGCTGAAGTGACAGTTTAACAGACAAATTAAACTATTTAGAACTGCAGAGCAACAAAGTATTATGTACCTTGCTGTCATAAGTTTAAAATAATTTTCTTCGCAATTACATTTTTTCTCTTTAAAGTGTGAGGACGATATTAAATATTACGAAATTATCCGACGAATGAAAAGAGCGCTTTTTCAGCAAGGGTTGCAAAGCTAAAAAGAACGTACGAGCTTCATTTTATTTTCTTCACACGAAACCGCTGGAAAAGGTGCAGTCCGCAGGGCAAGTACAAAGAAATTCTGAGTAACGAACGTTTTAAATAGACGATTTACTTTTATCACTCCCCAATTTTCCGCGCTCGCCTTCCTCGTCCAATTATAATTACTCCTCGTTGCCCAGAGATCCCCGAACGAAGGTCGCGGAGGTCCATTATTATTTTTAGGAGGAAACGCAGCCGACAAGATTAAGTCGAGGAATGAGGCCTGCAATTTAACCGTCGCAAAAAGAGAAGAAAAAAAAAAGCGGGGCCAGAGAGAGGAAGCTTTACTATTCCGACGGACGAGCTGCCGCGTCCTTACACGAGACAAGAAGCACCCCGCGGATAGCAGTCTCTTGTTTCCTCCCCCGCGAATAAAAGGTCAACGCAACATCTGCGCGGGGCAGTTTATAACGAGTTTTCCGCAGCTCCGCGTCTAAAGCGCGTTTCACCGACTCGGCTGTTGTCGCGCGTCGAATTCTCAAAGTTAACGAGCGCTGCGGTTGCGATTCAAGTTTCGCGCGCAATTTAAGACGCCGCATCCTAGCGCGGTTTCGGTTTCAAAGGGCCAACAAGCGAATTACGCGGGCTTCTCGATTTCGGCCGCTCGGGTTGCCGCGTGTGCGAGCTGGTTCGCGCGCGAAAACAAGCGTTCCCACCGAGCTAATGGGAGGAAAAAGGTCGAGCGAGAGGGTTTTTCAGGGGAGGGGGGGGGGAGGAACGAGGAGGGAGTGCAATGTGCAAGTCGCCGCGGCGCGTTCGGCACATTAAATCGTTAGATCAGAAGTGGAATTAATGGATTCCCAGGAGGGAAAGAGGTAAAGAATAAATCTCTGGATGGAAGGGTAAACAACTGCGTGGATTCAAAATTGTCGTGCCGTTCATTTCTTTGGATCGAAAGATTGATTCGTACGCTTACGCTGAGAAAAGAAATGTAGTCAAAATTACAAATAATTTTGTAAAAATTACCATACTGCCTAGTAAAGCCACCAGAGACTGTCAAAACCCAAAAAATTGCTATACTTTGTAAAAAATTTTACTATAACGTTTGGTAATTTTTTTGGTTTTGACAGTCTGTGATGGCCTTACTAGGCAGTATGGTAATTTTTACTAAACTTTTCTCTCAGTGTTGTAATTTCTAAAGAAAATTCTTAAACGGAAATTAACCGAAATATTATAAAAATTTTTTGCTGTACGCATACGAAACTCCTTTGGCTGGCGATGAAGCTTTACGTTTCGCTAACTCAATTTATTGGCGTTTTTTTTAGGAGGTGCACTTGTTGTGCAAGTATCCATAGGCCGTTCAAGCGTAGATAGTACGGTATAGAAAATAGAGAAAAAGCTTTGTAGTTTCAAATTCCGTTATCGTTCGGTGCTCTTTGAAAAACGCAGCCGCGTAACAAAGTTTTTTGTAAATCGAGTTGAGCAATTTTCCTTTTACATTGTTTTCTTTTGTCACCGAGAAAAGCCGACTACAATGGTTCATTTGAATTTCATGTTTATAGAAAAGACCAGTTCGCTTAATCACGACGTTTAGAATAACATGCTAAATGAAAAGACATTACAGGAAATGCTTAAGCTGAAAGCTGTGAATTTAATTTTTCCGCTTAGCTTCGAAAATAATCTATTTTGCAATTATATTTTCAGTTCTAACACAAGCACGCAATGCAGCTTAAGAATTAATTCAACAATTTTAAATTCTTAAAAACGAGTTTCAGCAACTATTTCGGTAAACAAACTGGAATAAAGTTACTCACTTTATTCCCGCAAATCGAAACTAAATCCCTTTAAAGAAACTAAAAGCGACTTTAATTCACCGCGGCAACAAGGCAGCTTGGCTCTCTTTGTTCTCTTGGGCGACGAAATATGGAAACAAAGTTTGCTCGGGTGCAGAGCGCAGGCGGTTTTAGATCGCACGTGTAAAATGCAACGGGCTCCGCCGCCGCGCGGCCAAGAAAAGGAGAAGTCAAAAGAGCCGCGCGCGAGGAAGAGCTCCCCGCGCGGCACGGAACTCTGGAGAAAGTGCAAATCGTAATTACCGGGGCGGAATTAGCTTGCATAAAGCAGCCTCGCCGAGACAGCTGCACGCACGGCGCGCAGACGGGGAGAGACTCTTTGGCCTTGGGAAAATTAAGAACGAGCCGCGCGCCAACCGGCTTAGCCGAATCTCCGAGCGAACGACGTAATCCGCTAAAGCCCGAGGTCTTAATAATGCACGCTCGCGTGTCTCTGCGCATCCCGCGTCTACACGCCTCCCGTGAATTATTGCCCTCGGCCTTACAGGCAGGATGTGCGTATACATGAGGCATTTGAATAGCATGCGGCTTCCGGTAGATTACGGTGGCGAACTTGGCCCCCCCGCGCTCTGAAGCGGGCTAGGAAAAGTTGGTGATCCGAGGATGGAGGCAACTATAAGGTCTAATTCTCCAGGCGCGATGACTATTGCATTGGTTCCAGACTGCTTTCGGAGCTTGAATTTGAATTTTCTAGCAGCCCCGCTTTTATTCGCCTTTGCCGTACTGCCTTTTTCACGCCCGCCGCGAGTCGAGGGAATAAAAACGGCAATCTGCGGAAGCTTACGCCAAGGAAGTTGTGAATATTAAAGTATCAGGGCTTTTTTTAAGAGCGCTGCTTTATTAGGATTGCAGATTAAATTTTTGTTTTCTGCTTAAGTTGTTTAGCTGGTTTTTATCAATGGGATTACAAGGGATAAAATAGATGGTATTTATTAATTACTTTTTATATGTACATTTAAAAAAATTTTTTTAATAAGTAAATGTAGATCAAAATCAAAAATAATAAAAAAAAATAATGATATTGAACTAATAGGATGCAAACTCGTTTGTTTCTCTGAAATTTGCATACGATAAACAGTTTTAAGATAAAAAAGAGCGCTTTCGAAATGAGATTTTTGCCGGCGGATACCGTAATCAAAATAAGTTATTCGTAAATCTTCACTTCGTAGGGGTAAAACTTATATTTTCCCGGTGGCTCCGGCACGCGAGTTCGATGTTTCCACAATTTTTCAAGTACGAGATAGTTAAAAGTTTTATAAGTGCGTAAACTTTATCTCGTATATTTCAAATTATTTTGGCTCGTCTTATAAATTTTATTGCATTCAGGCAGAAAGCATCGAGGGACGAGATTACGGTTGCGGCGTGAAAAAGATTTATTTTCGTCACCGCTTTACTCCGCGACTAAAAACTTTCTCCATAATTTCTATTACCGTATGTTTTAATTAAGGAAAGTAACACAGTTAACCGAGTTAAGCTCGAACCTGTGGAAATTACGAATAAACTTTACTGCCTAAAAGCTATTTGTATAAATAATTTTTCATTTCGCATTAAAAATCGTAAGCTATTACGTTGGCAAATTTGGTTTGAACGTTTTAAAAGGTAGAGCATTAATTACTAAACTTTGGCTCGATTGAGCATTTAGTTAAGTTTCAAAGTCGGCTCTATGGATTACCCGACTATCCCTGATGCGTGTCAGAGTATAAGCAGGACCGAAGGAACAATATCTCCAAAAGCATGAAGTAAATCTCTTACGAAAAATGGACTCGGGAAAACAGTAAGTCCTTTATGCGATTAAATTATATTTAATGTTTTCAAACTAATTAATTCAACTTGATAAGAAAAATTGATGGAACTTTGTCAAAATCTAGTTTTTAAAATTTTATTTGTGTATAGGTAATAAAAATATTTGGAATCTCCTTTAAATATGACGGAGAACTTTTATTGCTCAAGTTTTCGACATTTCGTTACTAACTTCTTTTAAGAATGTCAATAAGATCCTAATAAAATGATTATTACCTATTTATTCCGGGTGAAACGTGAAAGCAAACAGAATAATATTCGATAAACATTACACGAATATTTCGCGAGTCACGTTTGATGTTAATGGAATTATAATTAATTTCAACATCGCAGTAGTAGTAGCTTATAGTCCATCCTCAACTCGTATTGTGTTTTACGAGATGTGCATCGTTGTATGGCGCATGAATTAATTACAAGTTTATTAATAATAAAGCTTGTGCATACCCTTTACTCTAATTAACATTAAATTACGCCTAATTGGATTCGTAAAACTTTCACAATAAATTCCATTCATCATCGGAAATTGTAAATCTATTGGAAATATATCTTAAAATAATATTTCTGAAAGCCAACACGATATTGCGCATAAAATTCTCTAAAAATTATACTTTTTCGAATATTCCAATAAATTCGATGAATCTTATTAAAAACTTTGCTCCAACTCGAAAGTCTGAAGTTCCAAAAGAATCTCCACATGTTGAAGACATCGCAATCGTAGTTCAGTAAACGAACTTGTTCCAAAGATATCGGAAAGCTATAGTAATCTATATAACTAGCTTTCTTCGTACGACACGAGCAATTAAACTAAGAAACGCGAGTTTGAGTAGTCGGAGAAGCTATACAGTTATCGGATTTGTTCGACCGATGAAATGCTACAGCGCAATGAACAATCTCAACCGGTCGGCGTTCTCTCTCTCTCTCTCTCTCTCTCTCTCGCGGACAATAGCGGAGGAAAGTGCAGCTCTAAAATTGAAAAACCACATTTTAATATTAACCATAAGCACTTTATTCAGTAATATCCAGGGTAAGCAACAAAGCGAGAGAAAAGAAGCAGCGAAGCGAGCCGTGCCCCCGGTGCTTGTGCAACAAAGGAGGAGAAAAGGGGAACGTAATATACTTAAAGTCGAGACTGCAGTATCAGAAGTTGCTGCCGGGCTGTGAAATATCGTTTCATGTCTCTTGCTTTCGATAAGAATTGATCTGGGAAATTTCCGAACTCATATACCAACTGAAATGCAAAAGATATTCGTCGGCGTTCGTATTGCGTATTTCCTTTTCGAGATTTCCTTGGACTGTAATGAGATCATCGGATCTTCAATTGAATTGTATTTCTCTGACTTTAAATTAAATATTGAATAGACGGACGATCTTGACGACTCTTAAGTGTCAACGAAATAATAATTAAGCTAATTTAAATTTCCTAAGTAATTTCCTCTCGTTTACGGATAAAGTTACAAAAAGAATGAGCCATCGTATTTCCTGATTCTCCTCCTTTGAAAATTAATTAAACAGTCAAATTAAATTCTTTCTTTAAAAAAAAACAAAAAAAAAAAAAAACTGATGGCACCTAATGTCTCTCCGCTTTTACTCGGCAGTTTTGCCCGAACGGTATACTTTACAACCGAACGCGAGTCTGTCAATCGTAAACGGTTAACCTTCTGTTTGACGTAAACTTTTAGGCGAGCCGCTTGATTGATGATTCGAACTCGCAAGTGACGATAAATTGTTATAGCGGACGCACTAGGACCTAAACTTTACGGTTAACGTCAATTCTTGCGGCTTACCTTCGTCAACGGAATACGACAACGAAAATTCGCCGTCGAACCTTCCCGTGCTCGATCGGACACGTGCGCGGAGAGGTCCGAGTCGTTACCGCCCTTCCGCTTCGATTCGAAAAAAAAAAAAAAAAAAAAAAAAACAAACAATGGCCTCGGGAGACAGCGAGTTTCGCTGACGCGGTGAGGTCGGTACACCGAGGCGCAAACGATTGATTCCTGCCGCGGCAAGGCTTGGAGTATCAGTAACCCATTTTTTTTTCCCTCCGGGTGCTCCAACTTTTACCCCGCTCCGTGAGCATTAGCTCTCGGTGTATACTGCTCCCTTTCTGAGCTTTTCCGCGCCTCCGCAGTCTTGCCTCTCCTTCAAGGCTTTTCCGGCAATTTGCCGTTTACGAGCAACTAGGATTAAGGGGGTTCAACCTGACCCTTGCATTTATTTTCTTCTTTTTTGAATTAATTAACGGAAATCCGTGTACTTGGCGAATCGCTGTTGGGAAATATTTGAAGATTATCGAATCAATTTGGTGAAATTGATTTGATTTTCCGGATTTCTGCGTTTGAGTGACTAAAGAAAGGTTTTTTTTCTTCTTTGTTTGAGGTAAGAGGACTCTGTAATACTGACGCAAGAATTTGCGTCGTGTAAAACATAAGATTTATTAAAACAAGAGACTCGGCCTTTTTAAGTGGCAAGCAAAGTTGAAGAAACGCATTCAAAGTTTTAAAATTTCGAGTTTCAGTAGAATTTTTTAAAACTTTTCCTGCTCTTGGAAAGGTCAAATTTACAGTTTTAATTCACGTTTTTTCGCTCTCTACATGAATACTCAGGCTTGAAAAGTTACATTCTCAAGAGGTTTTAGCATTACGCGTTGCTATTGGCCTTTCTTTACATCAAAGTTCACTTTATGCAAATTCTGTTCTTATATTTTAAAAAATAAAGTATTCTTTTAAAAGAGTGCAAAAACGTATGAAAGCTTATAAAAATAATTCTTAACGCGTATTGTCTGTTTATTAGCATAACTCGAGTTTCAAAAAGAATTGAAACCCATATATGATTGTTGTTTCTATTTTTTGATACATAATTAATACATGTGTTTTTCTTTTAAATAAATTACAAAAATTGAAAACTTGTAGCGGTTGTTTTCTTGGCTTTGGAAATAAAATAAACGTTCCATTGAAAGGGTCGCTTTATGATTTAACCATGATAGATATCTGTGACGCGAACGCCTACTTTTTATTTTATAATATTTTTTATTACATAACGCATCCAGATATCGACTAAGGGATAAAAAAAAAGCAATTGTCACTGTCGATATTTTATTTTTAACGATACCTGAATTCATAATGTTTAGCGCGTAATAAAATATCAAAGAAGGATTTTGTAATAAAAATCTATGACTTTTCTATGAAGTTCGTGAAGATGCGTTTAATATAGATAGGTAAAATAGAATATTATTTTAATATACATATATATTTGCACTGTATATATATATAACTGAAGAAAAATTTATTTCTTGCTATCGAAACGAGCAATCTGAGAACAAAACTTTCATTTCCGGAGCGCTTATTGTCAAAGAAAGCGAGACAACAGTTCAAGCAAAAAGCAAAAGAAACGCCCACAAGAAAAGCGTACCATTTACAGATTCTTTTGTAAGTTCGTAGGTTATCAATTATTATTAATAGTAAAAGGTATTCGCTACGACGCTCATATCTTCTTGAAAATTTCAGCTGAACCATCAAAATCTCTGTCACCTAAATTTTTGTGCAGAATAAGAGGTCAATCATCATTGCAGAATTTCCTTTCGAAACGCCCCTCTATCAGAAATCGAAAATCGATCGGCTTCGCCGAAACGTCCTCCCAATTCAAACGTCTAAAAAAGAGAGCAATAAAACCGCGAGGGAAACTCACCTTTGATGAAGTCGACAGCCATTTCCAGCCCGTATGTGTCCTTGTCGCAGTCGTCCAGTATGTGCGCGCCGACTTTAACGCCGGGCACGATGTCGCGCTCGTTCAGCCGGTCCAGCGTGTAGAGCATCGCCTCGAGCGCCTGAATGCCGCCCTGCGGCATCACCGGACCGCAGGTGACGCTGTCCTCGCGCTCGTGGACCATCATCAGCCCGCCGAGGACGAGGTCGCCCTCGACCACCGCGCTGTGCTTCACCGGCCACTGATCGACCGGCGCGATAACTTTCGTCGAATTCTCCTTGTCGTTACGCCGCTGCTGCTGCTGGCGGCCGATCGATAACACCCCGTCGACGGTCGAAAACCCGACGTCCGGCCAATCGGACGAGATCGCCAGTGGGGACTCCGAGCGCGGCTCTTCTTTCGGCGCGGAGGAGCTCGCGTTAAAAGACAATCGTCGCTCGCGCCTCGCCGACTGCTGGCTGCCGTCTTTTGTCGTGAGTCTCGGGAGCGGCGACGGCGAGCTCAAAGCCGGACCCGCGACGGCTTTGTTCAGCGGCTCCCGGCCGTCCAGGCGATTTGAGACACAGCCGTAGTTGGGGGCGCCGGCGCCTCGAGCCGCTTCCAGCCACTTGGCGCTCGTTCCCGAACTCGCGGTTGTCGTCGCTAAAGGAATTCCCGTCCGAGATCCAGCTTTGTCCTCTTCCGGCTCGTTAGTTTCGTACTGGGAGGAGGCTGTTGCGTGCCTACGGCTCTGCTCCAGTTCTTCCGAGTTTTTTACGCCGGCGTCCCCGGTGAATTGTTCGACGGCGAGCGCCTCTTCTGCCCCAGTCGGCCCAATGAATTCATTAATGGCGGACGAGGCTTCCGAGCTCAGATTGGCCTGTTCTTCTTCGGGCGCTGCGGTGGCGGCGCCCTCCTCGGCTAGTGGATTTTCGCTGTACCCTATTGTTTGCTCCATCCGCTTTTCGTGGCTGGATTTCGTCGTCGGCGCAGTCGCGGCCTCGGGTTTTTTGCTCGCGCGATTACCGGTTTCGAGCGACGCGCCCGTAATTAAGGAACTTTTCTTCGAGAGCTCGGTGCTCTTTGCTTTTTCGCCGAGCCGATCGTGCTCGACGCGGAAATTCGGGGTAGACGGCAGAGCGATTTTCGGGGGCGGGCTGTCGATTACCGCCGGAGGAACAGGCGACGTCGGCTTGTTTACGAGCTGCTTGCTTGATATGATCTTGGGGCTTGGCTTGGACAGGCTACTCGATCCCCGATCACTGCTTCTCGTGGTCGGGATTATTTCGTCGTTTGGCGGGGACGGAGGCTCGATTGTCGTCGTCGCTGCGGTCGGCTGCTGACTCGAAATGCGATGCGGCTTGTCTATCCTCAGCTCCGGTAATTTTGGGGCAATTTCATCCTTTGAAGAGGGCGCTACACTGGAAAACGTTGCCGCTGATACTGTCTCGGTTGATGCGGTGGTCGCGACCGCGGCATCTTTGACTGCCACAAAGATGGGCAATTCTAGGGCGAGACCGGCCGTTACGACGACCCAAAGGGCCATCAAGGCCGTCCTCCAATATAGTCGTATCATCAGCTTGGTGTTCGAAAGAGCATAGCTGAAACATAAAATCAGATTTCAGATTTTTATTACGAGTTTGTGGTGTTAATTGCAGTTGGAGTACTGCGTTTATCGCGTTTTTATTGGACTGTTAGTCGAGTTTGGCACCGTTATCTTAAATTGTCAAAAGTACTTATTGTTATCAATCGTTTGTAGGTACTTGAAATATTTATGTTTAAATGTTTGACAAAAATAAATAAGTAACCTTTAAAATTCTTTAAAATGTAAGGGAATAAATGAAGATAACAATTAAATTTTAGAAAATGATGAATCTTTGAATCAATTAAATGTATATACCTATATTTAAGTTGTTATAGAAGGCTAATAGTAGAGAAAAGGATCAATAAATGCCTACAATATTGTTCGAAAAAGAAGTCAGAAAAATAGAAACGTAGTTTTCAGTTGCCATTCCCAACAAAATAATTTAGTTGACCTGAATACGAAACTACTTCTCGGGCATCTCAAATAAATTGATTCCTGACAAGAGCAGATTGGCGTCCTGCATTGAATGTTTCATAGTGGACAAAGGGCTGATAATGTTTTCTTTTTGGAAGATAATATTATATTTAGTCTTATTTTTACTCTCCCTACTTATTTAACAGTACATGAGCTTTTTGTCACATTTATTCAATAATTTAATTTCCTTTCGCCAGAAATTTTACAAATTTAATTTAATGCCGATAATTAGCACTTCAAAAAGCTAATGGATGTTTTAAACGTTAAATCTATCGATTATTACTTTTCTCAATATTGCAGAAATAAAATACATTCGAACAGAACAGTTTTTGCCTTTTCCACACCATTAAAGAAGAAATAACTATTTCATGATTTCACTTCTTGGCAAAACGTTCCGCAAAAGCAGCTTTCCTGAAAGCAGAATTATTACCTATACATTTAAATATTACAAATCTGTACTTAAAAAATATAAAGCGCAGCTTTAAAAGAAGCCATAAATCGTCCTTCTATGAGTTGTAAAACAATATCTCATTGCAAAATGTTTTAAATTTCCTGTACTTCGCAACTTTTAGTCGCCTTCGCCGTTCTAAAAAGTTTTAAAAAATTTATAAGGAAGACTCATGCTTCAACGTATACACATATTTTGATGTCATATTGCACTACGGCAAAAATCGTCGTATATCAGAAAAATTTCATATTGGAAAATACTGCAGCGTACGATTTCAAAGCATAGGAAGGTGTTACAATATTTCAAATATATATTTCTTACAGGAAAACAAAAAAACATGCAAACCATTTCATTTCTAATATTCTTTTCGCAGGAAATTTGAATGAAAAATCGTATGTTTTTTTCTTCAGATTTTCTTTATAAAAAACGTTAATGTTTGATCAGCATAAAGAGATTCGTAATATTTTCACAAAATACAGTTTTAATTTATTTAATTAACATTTTTTTAAGAACTAATGAACAGAAGAAAATAATATAACTATAATAATCTATTTTCAAATCAAAATTCAATGTTTACGTTTTTCATATTTTGTCATGCATGAGTAGATATTATGTTTACATGAGGGTAAATCTATACACGCAAATGTCGGAACAAAGTCATTAAAGCAGCTTTGTATAAGGGAATATAAGGATATTGATGGGTGAAGGTACTTTATATTGTGTAAGTCTGGATGCGTAGAATTTGCTATCAACCGCTTGGAATCTGGCCAAATCGCTTACGATGCAGTATGCCGCGGTGTCAAGGTAAAAACCGTAGGATTCGTGTTCGCAAACGGCAGTTCAATACACATTGACATATTCCGTACATCCCAGTTTAACAATAAAAGAAAATTTCCTAAATAAACAAACGATTTTTTCTCTTGTTCAATACCCAAGTCAAATGTATCTAATATGCTACAGTTTTTATTTACTAATTAAAACAAAAACCACTATAAATATTTAGTTAATTTATTTTTTAAAGAGAGCACTTTTATAATACGCAATGTACAGACTTTATAGTATCAATTGTTCTGTTACTTTTCTTATATCTGAGCTGTATTGTATATATAAATATATTATACTACCAATACAATTTAGAAAGTTTAGCCTCAGATAAGAATTGAACTTCCAAAAAGAAAATTTCATAATGATGGTAGTAAGGGCAACTATTCTCATCAGCAGTAGCATCGAACATTATTCAAAATCTGAATGTTCATGAATATTATAATTATTAAATAATTTATGATAGTAAGTAATTTAGATATCGCAATACTTCCCACAAAGATTGATGCACATAATTTTCTCAAGTTACTAGGGAGTAAGTAATTTAAACTTTGATATATAAAAGTTTAAATGCAGTAGGAATTTCTGAACCAAGTAAAAAATGCTATCTCTTATTTAAGACATAATAGAACACAAATAAATTAAACATTTTGTTAAAAGATGCCGAACTTCTTTTCTAGAAATAAGAGGAACGTTGAAAACTTCAAACGAGGATCCCTGTTCACTCCAGAATATAATATAAGAATATATAGACAGATTTAAAAAACTTCAAAATTAAAAAGTTTATGCAACTTTTACGCTGCCAGTATTTATAAGAATAAAAAAGTTTTTAAGCCACTTTTACTTCTTTCTTTACATTCTTTTGACTGAACCCATTCGCATTTATTGAAACTGTTTGGGTATTTACACAGTTCTCTTGAGTGTATTTCATTAGTTCAGATGTTTTAAAGTTTATAAAGTGATTGTGTGACTAAATGTAATTTATCTTTATCGTAATAATAGTTACTTTAACAAAATAATTAGGCTTTAAAGACGATTCAGTTGTAATTAATTGATTCAATAAAAAGTTTTATTTTGCAGATAGAAAGAAACTTTAAGGAACAATTTTCATGACAATAAAACCGACATAAAAGGAAACCGAATCTTTTCAAGGTAAGTGTATCCTCAAGCTCAATTTATTTTAATTATTTATCGAAGAAAGTAACTTACAAGTCATTGTGAATTACATTGTACCAAATGTTATTGACAAATTTGTCATTATTTTCAAAATGGAAAAAATATTTGAAATGAGTGGTTTTGAAATGTCTGAAACTAAAAACAATTTCAAAAATGCCAAATTATTTTCTCCGCTTTTCTTAACTTACTTTCTAAAATAGAAATTATAGAGAAACCATATATTTTTGACAGATTAAGTTGGCTACCTGCACAGGACGGTCAATAGGGATCGATAACAGAGTTAAATTACTCAACTCAATATCTTGGATACCCTGATGAAGATAAAATGATAGTTCAATTTAATTAAATAATTCTTTAAAATATCATGATGATCTCCGTATTGCACTAAACATTTAATAATTTAATTTTAATTTATTTTGATATTCTTTAAACTTTTCAATTAATAATACTTACATATAAACTAGTTTGACTTTGATTTTATTATACTTATCAAATTTCGGTGTAATTACTACCGTCAAATCAATGAAAAGTCATCAGAGTGAGCTTTCTCTAACAACACTAAGCCGTCGAAACTGCATTGAAGTTAGCACTAAAAGTTTTCAAAGCTTTGATTTCGGAGTTACTGGAATCCTGACATTGTTAGTTAGTTTCTCCGTAATACAAAGAAATATTAAATTTTCGAAATTAATGGATCGGATGGATATAGAATTCAGTTTTATACTTTTTATCCTATTACCCTCCTTGAATATCAGAAAGAAGATTAGCTTGAATAATTGAATCTAAGGGCGGCTGCACAGTTTATAGTTAATTTTGATGAACGTATGCCGTAAAATTAAACCCGTATAGGAACTTCAAAGGATGGCTTAACAGAAAGTAAATAAAAGACTGATAGCATTTAAATTCAAAATTAATTTATATTTTTAAAAATTGATTTTAGGATTTTTAAATGAAAATTCGTTGAATATAATAAGCATTCAACTGATATTAGATAATGTACCTCCACTTCAAGGAAACAGTCAACTTAATGAAGTTTAACATTCTGGCTGAACGATGTTGATCGAATTAACGTACGAGAGCACCTCGTCTACGCTTTCGCAGCATAAGTAATGCGAATAGCATACAGGTCCTTAAAGTTCACTTCGAAATATTTTTTTCTAGCCAGTCTTTGTACCCATAAATATTCAACTGCAAACAGAGCCTACAGCTTGTAAATAGCATTATTATTCACGCGCTTTGCTGGTACTCGCCTATATGTGCACATACAGTTTGCAATAATGTATTCGACCCGAACCCTCGCGTAAAACGTCAAAATCAAGCACAACTGGAGAAAAAATTTCAGAGATATGATTGGTTACTTGAAGTTTACGAGGATTTCCCGCAAGGATCGAATATATTACTGTCAGACGCACACTTCATAAATATTTTAGAAATTTACATCCAGGAATAAAAGTTTTCGTTATTGTCACAAAATTTTAGTTGTAAAAATTTAACTGAAATTTAAAATTAAATTGTTCAAATATTATAGTAAATTGTAAAATTTTTTAAATATATAGTAAATATATATATATATATATATATATATATATAGTAAATATTTAAATGTACAGTAAAGTGTAAAAATTTTAGATAAATCATCTTTTATCGTCACGCAATATAAGCTTTTGCCATGCGCGAGTTTTGGGGATTTCACCAGACAATTTATCAGCGTATTGCAATAAGTCTAAGTGAAAATAAGAGAAGCGGATAAAAAAATTGCGGGAAAGATATATGCGTAATCCACTTCAATATACAAAAGATGAAAAATCTTCTTCAAATAAACCAGTTTTACTAATAAATAATTAGTTCCTTAACAACATTAGAGTACCCATTTAATGTTACTGTGTAAATTCAAACGCGTAAAGTGTATTTTTCTAAGTGATTTAGTTCTTCGAAAATTTAGCTTCATAATTAGCATACTTTGAATTACGGACAGTAGTGTTCATCTTAATAACGTTTGCGTTGAATAAATTAAATCGAGAAACAAAGCTAAAGAGATAAACTGCCGTATTCAGCCTTGTGTAACATGCACCTTGTAAATTATAATAAGAACAAAACAGTAGAAATTGCTTTATTCAACATTTTCAACTAGTTGCTGCCTTGCCAGTATTCATTAAACTCATAAATTAAAAGGTATTAAATTCATAAAGGATTATCCTATTATTGATAAAACCTATATTTTGCTTTCCTAGGCAGTTATTTATAATAAACAACTTTATACCGTGGTAAATTAAATCGAACTTCATGAAAACAAATGTCTCAGTGATAAAATATTGTTTACTGAACTACCAATTAGTATTCGTGAAAAATTTTATCCAATTATTTGCTCATTAGCAGATGTGGAATTACATACCAAGTATTTTTAGCTTTCGACTTTCTGTTTAATATTCCGAGTCGGGAGTTATGCAAAGGCTTATCGATTATCGTAGCCTAAAGTCAGAAAATAAGCAACATATATTTACCAGCCGCTTAAAGCGTTCTTATTAAAGAAATATTTTTTAATTATAGTTGCTGTGCAAACAAATCTTTCGAGATTTATTTTGCACGATAAAACTATTTCCGTATTTATAAGTAAATGATAAGTTGAGTCAAAGTTATTATTGAAATGAAAAATAAATTTGCCTTTTATGTGCGCTTAAACGTGAAAGGAAATGTGAGTAGAATAGTCGCTCTTAGGATGCTTGTACGACAGTAACATCAGCTATTATCTACACATGTTACACCCCGGAAAGGTGACATCCACAGCTGGGTTGCGAATTGAAACCTCCTTTGTTGCTAATGCTTAGATGAGTTTGGGAAAACGTTATCGAATACTTTTCCTTGGAAAATAAGCATTGGAATTTAGATTAAGATTTGTGCTTTGCAAAATATTACACGAAATTTTATTTGAAATCATGTTAATTTAAGGAACATTGTTTTAATTCGAATTTACGATCAAAGTAACGCAAATAATTAAGTAATTTTTTATTAAATATTTTTTTACAACTGCAATTAAATTTTTATTATTTAATCAATATCATTTTATTTGATAAACGTTATCAAACGTAATAAATCACTTATAGCTTTATTGAATTATAGAATTCTTTTACATTAATTTTACTAATGTTTTAAAAATTCATTAAATTTAATGGATTTCTAATTTTATATGTAATCCTTTTGAAATACTCGTTACTCAGGTCGATTTCAAATTGTATACGCAAAAAAACGTCTGTGTGGTCGTTGTTATACTTTTTTTTAAACAATGATTGATGAATTTAATAACTCTTGGATACGTTGGAAATGATGGAAAGACAAGAAAATTAATAATTTTTTAACATGATTGACGGTGAATTTAAAAATTAACTATTATATTTTGAAATTTCTCACTGCGAATAAAAAAGAGCTGAATCTAAATATCCATTAAATAATAGATTTTATGAAATGATACGAAGAAATTAGTTTTTTTATTTCATTGGAAAAAAGAAAAAAGAAAAACTTTCTCTTATCAGCTTCAAAAATATACTCATGCATACGAAAGCTCATCCATTCATTTACATGTTTTGTAAAGGTAGTGTAGTTTACTTACTATTGCCTTACAAAATATGTACATTCGTTTTCAAAACTTTTTTAAAGTATATAATTTTCATTTTTTTGATAAAATCTGCGGCTCTAAAATATTACATACATTGATAATATACTGTATACTACATACAAGTAACATAATTTATAAGATACGTTGACATTTTTTATTGTAACTACAAGATATAAGTACAGTCATTTATGTGCAATACAAATTTGCTCCATTCATCTAAAAGATTAAAATTTAATTTTAAATTCAGACCAGAACTTGAATAGTAAATTTCGAAGATTCCTTTGTTATATGTATTACTATTATACTTGCAACGGTCCGAAATTCCTAGGAAAGCGATTTCCTAGGATTTCCGGAATTTCGATGTGACTTCAAAGTACAATGCGGGCTGTAATATGAATTTAATTTGAATTCAACTATGAATTCAATTATGACTTTAGATTAGAAAAAAGTACTAATTTTATAAACTTGTTCTGAGTTCTTATTAAGCAAGAAAAAACTGAATAGTTAGAAAATTTTTTTAAGAATCACAAACATAATTTAGTAACCCAAAACTACAATTAAACAACCACCGCTTATGAAAAATTTTAACTCGAACTTAAAAAAATCAACATACTCCAAAAAGGATTGCGTGTACGCAATATCTGTAAAACAAGCGCGAGGGAGTGGTCGAAACTTTTTTAGCCTCGAGACCGTCGGCTAATTTTCATTATCGTCCGGTTGCATCGCAATGATGCGCGATTATGAATGGTCGCAGGTACAAGCACACACCTCGCGGCGGGGTGGAAAAATTCCAGCAACTCGATGTGGAGAGCGCCGACGCACAATGATTGCCAGATTAATCCTCAGGGGGCAATATCGAGTTTTATGCAAAGTTCTCAGCTACATATGACGGCTGGGCCGGTTTTTTGCGAATAGCGCGAAAACATGCTTCTCTTTTTTTTTCTCGTGGCTGCGTGCATGCTGTTGGGACATATTTCAGGTTGCTTTAAAACTACTAAAAGTTGTAGTAATAAGGATTTTTAAAATGTTTCTGAATAAAAATTCACTTGAACATTTGTAATCTAAAACAAATTGTTAAAAAGTTTTTCTGAGAAAACTTGTGTGATACAGTAAACAGAAATTTATTTAGTTTTTGAAGGCAATGAAATAAATTTCTATTTATTTCATTTTAAATTAATTAGTAAAAACGAAAAAGAATGTAAAAAATTATCAAACTGCACATCTCTTTAAGAATAATGAAATTTTCGGAAGCACTTGTAACCGCAAGGGTGCTTAAAAAAGCACGAAGATATTAATTTGACGTAACTTTCGTAACTTCCCGAGAACAAAACTAATTCAAGATGACAGATGCAAATAACTTTTCGCGTACTTGTTAGATAAACTTTGGATTGAGTGAATTTTAATTTCAAGAATTCAAGAAACTTCCAACATTTCGGTATGAAAATATTCATTTTTCGTGAATCTCAGTGCATTTTTGGGGTACCCATGCAAAAGTGCCCCTTTAAACCACTTGGCCATTAATCACTTCAGCCGTTATTTACTTAAAACATTATTCCCGTTGTTTTAACAAACTTTACAAGAAGCACTAAATGCACCTGATTATGTTAATTTTGAACCGAATTACCCAGGCGCCCATTGCGAAAATCGTACATAAAACACCCCCCCGCATTCCGCGCTCACTTCCGCAGAGGACGTCCAATCGATGAAAGCTCGTCGCCGGTAAAAAGCCCCCTACTAATGAATTAATCGAGTGCGGCTGATCAGATTCGAGATTGATAGCCGCACGCGGCGCGGGATGGTTTAATATAAGGCAGCCGCGGTAGGAATAACATTTTGAATATCAACAGGATTTCCGCGGGGGCCCACGGGGCGGAAAGCTCAATTCCCATAAACCTATTGCCGAGGTATGTATACCTCCGGGGTAAGAGGAGGCGCAATCGCATAACGAGCTACGTGCATCGGCTGGTATCTGCGGCTTTCCTAGGGGATATCGAGCTTCGACGCCCGAATCTGGATCACCGTTGAATTATCGCACGTCAGTGGCGCGAGAAGTCCATTTGTATCTCGTCTCCGCGGCAGAGACGCGGCGAGAGAAAGCGACGAGCATCGCCGGGCCGACGACGAGGACCTCCTCGTACCTCTAAATACTATAATACCGTTTTCATGACGGTACGAAAAAAAATTGCCTCCCGTCGCGCCCCGACGAGAGGACTGCGGCGACGAGAGTGACGAAGCTTTTTCAGTCCCGGAAGTCGGGCTGGAGCCACTGCGCCGCCTGAAAATTCAATTTAGCACTGTTTGTTCTCTAATAAAAATGTCAACGCTTTGTCAAGTTCACGTGCGGTTGGATCATGCGCTTCGGGGAGAAGATTTACTTTTCACCCGAGCGACGGGGAATAATGCTATTATTGCTGCGGCCGGATTTAAAGAGATTTTTATAATGTCAACGTAATTATGTAAATTATTTTGTTAAATAAAAGGGATTTAAAAACTGTTATTCGCGCGCTTAATTTACATATGCAAAATATGGAAAGTTTTGCGAAATTCAATCTTTTTACTTATTTCTAAGAAGCTTCCTAAACCTATTGAAATTTCGCATACATAATTAACAAGTCCTGCAATGCACCTTCGTTCATCATCATATTATAATTAAGTACAAAATTAACAAATCTACAGAGTGTAACTTAATATCTTGTACCGATATTATGCAAAATTTAATATATCACGCCTCAAAATATTATTAAAATCACCTGAATTTTGCACTTAATTTTCCGAACTCGGTTCAATTTAAAAAAGTATAGAGCAAGCTCTTAAAACTTACAAGAATTATTTAAATGCAGCGAGAAACTCAGTCGAAACTCCTACATTCGCGATGCTCGGAGCTTGCGCATTATGGTAAGTAGTCGAAAAACATTATCCAAGTCAATATAAAACAGATATCCTTTTAAAAACTGTTATCACCTCTGCATTTTTTTCATAGCACTGAATAGCATTTGAATTCATTCCCCGTTCACTCTCCGCTTTTTAAGTCCTTTGCCGAAGGGCGCTTTGCGGAGATAGAAACGATGCTCTAAAAGGCCGCACAAAAATTCAACAGCAAGTCGTTAAGAGCATCTTTCCCTTTCTCTTATGCATCCCACTTTCGCGCGACTACTAAACGGATAAGCCGCTTTCCTCCGCAACATTTGTCCGCCAAATGAGCAATTCAGAATATATGCCGCCAGTCGAAAGTATAGCGGTGGCACAAGCAGCCGCATAGATATCCGCAAAAATTTCTGCTCCTCTACTTCTCTCTCTTTCTCTCTCTCTCTCTCTCTCTCTCTCTCTTTCGTTCTCTTTGGAGAAGGCAGGGAGCAACGAAAGGCAAACGATTCACTCGGGAATGAGTCCGGGGGCTTCAGCGGCATAACGCGCGCCACGGACATGACGTTTCAGCCACTGAGGCATTTCGCCGAATCATAAAAGTTTGATTGCCGCCGTCCGGCCGGATCGTTCGAACGAATGCTTGCAGAAAAGCGTAACTGCGCCACCACCCCACCCGCCGGGCTCTGCGAGCTACATTTCAAGCCTGCGGAAAGGTGTCAAAATCATCCTGCGAATTCGGAATTGCTCACTGGATGAATATAAGACGGCCTCCGCGCGAATTTCCATATTTCGCGGCTAAATGCCGCTCGGCCGTTTCAGCAAAACGAGAGTTTCAAGGAGAAACGCTCGGATTTGGTAAGGCGCTTTTTTTTTTATTTGCTCCGTAGTTTACTGCTTTAAGTAGTCGGGCCGTTGCGTGAATTATATTACGGATCAGAAACGAAATTTGGTATGTCAACCATAGTGTAATTAAACGTTCTTCTCTGAAAGTCAGTCAGCGAAAAAAAATTATGCGTTCAACACTCGCTTTAAACTTGCTTAAATAAGAGTAATTGTATTAAACTGTGTATATTACACACGACGTATACACGGACAGGAGCATCTGCTTTTAATGTGCGAGCTTGCGAATCCATTTTAGCATCCAATTAAACTAATTTGCGTCGCATTTTGTACACTACACTAAATAAATCTTAAATAGAACAAAATAAACTATTCTACACGAAATATAAATGGTTTAGCAGCACATCGCGACACTCAAACTAAATTAACTTCGCGAACGAGAAATAAAACGTATGATCTTCTGAGATGACTCGACGGCAGTGTGCGGATTAATACCGTATGTGCCGAGAGGCTTATAGGTAATGCAAACGCTTGAACAGTCATAAGGCTTTTCTGCTGGCTCCGGGGAATAAAGCTGCATCCTCCTCTCTCTCTCTCTCTCGGTGACCACAAGAGTCTGCGGTTAAAGGGATGCCTGAAACAAGTTTTCAACAGGCCATAACGAGCAGTATTGTTGGTAAGTAGTTACTTCATTACACTTGCTGAATTCGGTGAATCATTTATCTGTGCAACTAAGAAATTGCCCAGAGGAGATGCCCCAACACTGCGGGTGTCAGCTGTTTGCTAAGGTGTATTTATTTAACGAGTGCTTTCGCAGTCAGCAGTATAACTTGGGCGCTTAATCGATTATTATATCCTCGAATAGATTAAATTCTGTATTTTAAACATATTTTTTAATAAAAGATCATACTAATATTTTCAAAAAGCTTCAAGTTCTATATTTATCAAATAAACACGTCTTCGTCTTTGACGCGCGAAACATAAACAAGCGAATAAATAAATTTCAACGTTTATTCGCAATATAAAGTAAACACACGATTTATATTCCTTCAATAATCACTCGTTTAGTCATCAAGACTCAGGTGTGCAGACACGGTAAAGGATTTTTATTTCAGGAGCTTGCAAGCCCAGTCAAGGATGATATCAGGGAGCAGAAACGAAAGTGATCGATCTCGCTTTTCCACTTGAAATGTAGACGATGTAGTGAGAGAAGAAGATACGAAGGCTCCAAAGGCTACAACTACTTGTGCTCGAGAAAGGCGAAAATCGAAAACCCAAAATTGTACGTGATTTGTTTACAATCCTTCTTTTCTTTAAAACCTCTTCATCTTCACGTTAACTCTTTCGTCGAAGCTTTTTACTTGATGAAAAGTAAATACGTTTTCTTTCTATACATTTATACCTTTTTTGTTTAATTATTCAAGTCAAACTTATTTAAATTTCTAAATGTCTGACTGAATAATTAAACTTTACTTATCCCTTTATTCTTAAAGCTATAAAAAGACTTTTATTTGAGAATATTTATCTTTCACTAAATGTTAAAAAAGCAATTATTATTGTATGTAAAAAGAGTACATTCGCAGACATCCTATTTTCTCGTTTATCTTTCTCGTTATTATGATCATTGCAAGAAGTAGATGAAAACTTTTGTTGGTTTGATAATATTATTAAAGCAATTACGGGGAGACAAAGCGTGTAAATTTTCTTTGTTTTTTTTAAGTTAATTGCATTTTGAGCAAATAAATTCAGCCGTTTGTGACTCTTAAAATTTGTTATAATAACATTATCTACTTTCTCCTTAAAATTACGAACTTAGTTGCGGATTGAAACTCTTTATTCAGTTATTTATATTTACGTAATTAAATTTTCAGTTTCAACATAACGTGGAATGATTTAGTACCCATCAAATTCTTTCAGTTTGATAAATTGATAGTCTTTCAGCACAATATATGTTACGGATGCGAAGCACCTTTTATATGTGGATGTGTAGAGTTGGAATGTTAAGAACGTAATTTGAATATAAAATGTATTCGAATGTCAAGTTCATATCGGAGATAAGTGAACTCCCTTATAAAGTTGCTGCCGTTAGGTTAGATATAAAAGATCAGTTTTGTTTTTCGGAATGCTTTTTGGTTAGTTTCAGTAAAATTATCGGCCTTTCAAATACCCAAAGAATTAAGAATAAAAGTAATTAAAACGTAAATGTGTTAGTGGTTTTTTTCTCGCGTGATTTCTCGATTCGATCGGGAACAATATAATTTTTGGAATTATGGAATAGACGATAAAATAACAGACAGTAGAAATAAGGAATAAAAGAATATTCTACAGGGATTGGTCCTATCCATTTTCTTAAAGTTACTTTGAGATTTCGTTCCACACGAATTTACGTCTGCTATATAGGATTCGTCAAGTCGCGAAGAAAATTGCGCGGTTTAACTTCACGTCTAAAAAGCTAAGGATTTAATAAAAATTAGCAGTTTCCTTTCTTTTTCGAACGAACATTGAAAGCATGATCAATTTTAATACATTATTTCACATAATAACTTCTGGGAACGAACTTTTATCAAATCTATTTATCTCCTTTGGAAAATACGATCGCCCATCGCTATTATGCTCTGAAATCGAATAAAATTTCTTATAATTTACAATTAACGACGCGTGCGAAATGCCAATTCCATAAATAAATCATTAAAATCCAACAGTAGCAACCCTCGAAAAGCAAATAATATTAAAACTTAGCGGATTATTGGAATTACAGGGACGTAACGCAAAACAATAAACAAAGAGTCCGAGAATTCCATCTCGCATTTCCATAATATACACGAAGAATTGAATCCAGCGCGCTGCAGATTATTGCCGAGTAATTAATTTTGCTCGTTAATATTTAACCTTCGCGCTTGCGATCGCCGTGTCATTGGAAAAGCACAAAAGCTCCGCATATCAAAAGAAGTGCCTGGTGTTTTTTTTTATCGGGCGGGAAGGAATATTTATAGACCCCTCGAAAGACTCAAGCAAGCATGACGCAGCTGTCTGTTGAGGATGCAAGCAGAGCAATTTCATAGTACGGAGCTGCACTAAGAATCTGGAAGACGTCGGAAATCCCAATATTCCGTTTGCTTCGCGTTGTGATAGCTATATATGAAGGGCGCGGGGGGTTGGAATTCACCGATCGGAATAAATGACGTTCTCCGGGGGGAGGGAAATATCTTTTGCCGCGCCGAAGATAACGATATGGCGATTTTCTCAATTACTGGGAGCTTTCCTTTCTTTCGGTTTACACTTTTCGTTACTGTCCTGCTCCTGAGAATTCGAAGCATCATTTATTCTGCGAGAGGACGTAATTATTTTCGAAACTGAAGGAATAGACAGAACTGCGCTATCGCTAAGAGTAATGACTTTAGAACACTTCGTATTTCGTTTACGATTTTTAATTGAAATCGTAAGCTTAATTTAAAATCCTTTAGATTGACTTATTTTCGCCATTGTAGTTTTAATAAACTTTTTTTTCCACTTACTGTTCTTTAATCTTTTGAACTAATATATAATATTGATAAATTTTCAAATTTCTGCACAATTAAATCTAAAGAGTTTACTTCGAGAATCAAATTATATAGATAATTTCAAACTTCGTTTTATTATTTAGAGTACGCAATGCAAAGAAAATCCGTTGTTGCAAACAACCATACCTAGTTAGTACTGTTTGATATAAAGTGAGCCGATAGAAAAAGTTTTAAGTGGTTAATACGAACTAAAACCTCTTATTGATTAGTTTTGAGTTATAGGAAAAAGAAACACAGAAAAGCTTTCTACTTTTTCAACCTTTTCGCCGGTTATGTCATACTCGATAAAACCACGCGAGAAAATTAAAAAGATCTATTCTAATAACGGAAAAATATCAAATCGGGTCTTATATTAATAATTGAAATTTTATAATAAAAATCTGTATTACTTAACTCACGGATAATGTCTTTTTCGTTATATTTTCAAACAAAAATAATCTCAGTTACAATCCTTTGTTTATTAAGTAAAAGATTACAGGCTTTCATGTATTCATTTAAAAGTAACGCAAAACAGAAATTCTCCCTTCGCTCGGCTGTTTTCTTAAAATAAATGCACCGATCATTTTGTGTATAAAAGAAACCACGTAGCGTTCGCCCTTCGTCCAGACATCACGTAACAGCAAAAAAAAAAAAAAAATAAAGTCATACGATCCAGATATACGCAGTAATATATACAATGAAATGATCCTTAAGCAAATAAGTTCTATACAGTCCCCCCGAGTTTTCATTGCTTTTTCCTTGTCACGCTTCAAACCTTTATTCAAACTTTGAATCTGAAAAAAACTTTAGTTCGCGAATGACAACGGCTTCGAGGATTCATTTACGCATTTGATTTATATTTCTTATAAAAAGTAAAAAACCGCTTTCCATAAAGCTTATAATTTTCTGTTACATTAGACGTATCATATTTTTTACGCTTACGACGTGTACTTTAGCGGATTAAGCTTTAACGCTTTGCATTAAGTTAATGCGACACTAAATCGAAATCCGCGCGTCGTAATTCTCAAAAAATCCTCAAAATGAATTCTTGCGCAACAAACATTTAAGCCCTTGAAAAAGGCAATATCACTTAGCCTTTTTTAGTCAACTAAAAGACACAACAAAAATTTATTCCAGCTTCTTTAACGGAACTGAAAATTCCGATTCCCCCGGACGCATCAACTAGGATTTCGGAAATTTCGCTCTTGATACAAAAAAGAAAAAGAAAAAGAAAAAGTAAAAGGAGCAGGTTCCAATCCTCCGGGATTAAGATTAGTAGGCGCGATAAAAAAACGTATCCCTTTCTGAGTGCAATAAAATTATGCAAACACCTAGTTGGAATGTATTCTATCAATCTTATCGATCGACTTGGATCTACGGTCCCACTTGTATTTGTATTGGTCCTTAAAGGGAATTCACTTCGTCACGTTTGCAAGGGCATCCCGACCAGTGCCCATGTGGATTTTCAGCTGATGGAAAAGTCAGATATAAGGGGTTGCCTCCTCGACCGCTCGGATCCTCGATTGAAGCGAAGAGGCTTAAACCGTTTAATCCCCCGTTCTTATAAGAGTGTCTACTTGTCCGAACGAAAAAGTCCCCGAGACGGGGGAAAAGTGCCAGAGTTCGAAAAATGCCGAGGAAGAAACTCGCTGGAAAAGCAAACCCCGCCGGGCGAGTGTACATCGTTGAATCATAAATCAAATCAATATCTGTCATCGCGGAAAAAAGCTCTCCGCGAACGCGGATGCTTATTAAGATTCTTCGCTCGTGACCTTAATTGCGACGTCGCGCATTTCCTCTTTTTTTTTTATTACGTCAAATTTTTCTTTATTAGCGGAAAATAGAAATAAGGACTGAATAACCTTAATTAATGAAAAGGCTCTTTGACGTTTCGAGTTTATTAACAATATATATTCTACTTTTGGCATAAAATGGAAGAAATACCAGAAATGAAATTTATCAATTGCACACGACTAGATGATCAGATTTTCTGTGAATTTACTAATTGATTCAGTCTCGACTGAGAATTAACTACTTTCCGTAACGAACGGCGAAATTTTCATCGCATCCTGCAAACACACGGGCATTCCCGGAATTCCGGCAAAAAATATCGGAGTAACTTTCGAAAATGAAGTTACGTCAAACGGGCAATTGCGATAATTGAAAGCAGCGGAAAGAAAGGCCCCCAAACGTAAACGCAAAGCCCCTCGCTCAAAGCGCTTCGGCACACACGTGTATTTACGTATGCATTAAACGCATTAAAGCTCGGGCGCACCAAGTCGAGAGAACTTGTTAACCCGCCGGTAATTCGCGTAAACCCACGCCGATTGACTCCGCGCGAGCGTTTCTCGGCGGCGGCAGTCGCTGCGGCGCCCGATTAATAACTATCGAGCCAAGGAGGCTAATCCGCTGATGGGCGACCGCCTGGATAAGTATGCCGCTTGTAAGGCGTATACTGCAGACTGTTCCGACCGTCTCTCCCGATAAGGTGCTCTTAACTCTTTAGCGCCCAGGAGCATATTTAGACCGCTGCCGGCAACTTTCGGCTTCTGTTAGCAGTATAAATATTATGGGCCCGTTAAATAATATCGCCCATTAGGAAATACGACCCGTTAAAGCAGTTTTCAGCGTCGTTTACCCTTATAAATTATACAAAAGAGCCGACGAGGGACTTTTGGAGGATTGAGCTTGATTGATTACGCTCTTGAAAAATTGGAGGGATTAATATTGAAAAAATTTTTGTTTAAGGGCTTTTGAGTAAGTGTCAGTTTCATTTAGAGGCAAGATAAGATATTAGAGGTTTCGATGGTGTTTAGTGAAAAATATAAAAGGATTAATGAAAACATTAAATGTCGACGATAATAAATACGCCGTGATTAATAAATAAATCCGAATAATTTGTATAAAACCGATACTGCCTTTTTCGAAGTCATTAAAAAGTAATAAAAAATAAATTCGAAGTAAATAAAATACTAAATTTTACATTATGACGCGGAAGGTACAGAGAGGTAACATTGAAAATAGCCTATAAACTGAATTCATTTGATTTTATTACCCATTACAGAGTTTTAGTTTAAAGCAAAGTAATTTACTTGAACAAGATTGAACCACATCTCATGCATTAATAATTTTACAAAATTCACCGTTTTATTTAACGGATAGGCTTATGCTTATGATGTAATTACTATTAAAATGAAGTAACATTTAACAATAATTCTTCGCAAAGTTAATAGCTTACAAAGATTTTCAGAAAATAAATTGAAACAATTATTTTCAAATTTACTTTTCAATCAACATCACAATTTTTTTAAGCGCCATCAGCAATTCGATAAAATTCAAAAACAGACTTTTCAATCTTTTTTCAGTAAACCGTGATTTTCAATTCCATCGATCGTCCCGAGTAAATTTTTACCGCGAAAACTGAATTTATTTTACTTCCACCTCTTTCGCGCTCTAATAAACGATTCGGCAGAAGCAAAAAAACGCGTCGATTCTTCCCGATTCCGACCTTTGAGAAACTCGCAAGCCAAGTAGTAGCCCCCCTCCTCTTCGTTAGTCATACTTGGGAAATCTTCTTAACCCGGCAAATGCATCGTTGCGCTCCTGTTTTCGGTCGATCGGACAGCGGAAGTGGCGAGAGACGAAGCGGCGCGGCACGAAGCTTCCTCAACTCGAATAAGTAGCAGTTGCCTCGAAATACCGAGGGACTGCTAGCGCTCTCTCGGCCGCGCCTAATACTCCGAGCAAACATCTTTCCATTAAAGTGCCTTCCACGGCTCTTTGGGTATTTGCATTAGCATAATATCGCGCCGCGCGCCGAGCCATAATCTCGGGGTTGTCTGATTGAGTTTTGCCGATGTTGGACTTTCGCGGAAATATACCTCGGGAAGGACTTTTCCGACACGTACGTATAATAACTGACGCACGCTGACCGGCAGTCCAGGCACGTTCGAATAAATATTTCTCCATCGAAGAAAAGCCTCGGGATATTTTCTCTTTATTGGACCGGATTCCTGATACTTTGTTTTCACGCGTGCGGCGCTCTTCGCCTTTGCTTTTAATTAAATATATTATTCTTGTTTCTTGCGGAAGGGAATGTGGATGCGTGAATATCGTATGCCTGGAATTAAAGTGAGTACATATTTACACTGGGATAAACATTTTTCTAGATCTTACCGCTTTCGTTAATAATTTTAGCATGTAAGACAGAGCCTCTGCCGATTAATTTTTCCGTATACTATAAAAGTGTATATGCACTGTAAACGATAATGGACGACTGAAAACAGCAATTTTTGACAGACTCATTCGGCTGAAAGCACACTGTAGAAAATTTTTAGGACGGAGCGGAACCAACAATTCGTTTTTGTGGAGGTGCCATTTACCATTAACTTATGAAAGATTTTTTTTTTTTTAAAGGTCGTTTTGACGGAGTAACTCCCGTCAAAACTTCAAAGGTTGTCAAAAAAATACAGAGAGGTAAGTTTGAAATGAATATATTTATCGCTATTCTATACATATATTTATGTGCATATGTACGCTGAAGCGAGTTTCGTAGCCTCATTCTTTTTCGCATGTTTCTCGTTGTTATCAGAATACTTTACGAGAAAAGAATTTTATGAGAAACCTCAACACTTCAAGGACAAGAATTTTCGTAAATTTTTGAGAACTGTTCTATTAACATATTACAAGCTAGTTTTATCGAATTTAGGAATAAAATGGTTTTATTTTTATTGCAATTATTTAAATTATAATCATTATACAACAATTAACAGTTTTTCAAAAAATAAAGAAAAATTAAATTATATAATGTTTATATCCCTTTGTAAACTACATTACGTCCCAATAAATATTAATGCTAAAATAAAACCAGTAAAATGAAAATTAATAAAATCTATAAGTTACTGTTAAATTATGGTATTGTTAAATATACGAAACTAGGATGATTCAAAGATAAAACTTGTGCAAAGTTTCGGGAAATCACGATTTCGTTAAAGAAATACGAGTCGATGAAAGTATTAAATGAGAAAATAAAGTCAATTGATAAAGTACTCATAGCCTTTATTAATATTGCCAAACCGATTATCCGAGTTTGAAAACGTCGAATTTCAGTGAATTGATAAAAGTTTCCTTCGCTATAAATATAGACCTTCGGTATAACTTTGATCTCGATTCAGTAGAACCAGCAGTAGAATTCTTCGAGACGACGGACTTTGCTATATACCGCTTTTCTTTCGCGCGAGTCGATTCTTCTGCCCGGAAAGCCGACGAGCTCTCCCGCTATATTTCCTTTTAAAAAATTAGCGCGCTAATGTAGCGCTTTATCATAGGTGCTTCGTTTTCTGCAACGAGTTTTTCGCCGCGGTGCTTTCTTGCCTTGCCTTAAGACATTTGTCTGAGGTGAAAAGTAAGCGCCTTATAATTCTTTTGCAGAAGTAATTATTTTTTGAAGAATGCTTTCATTTGTACTCGAGACAAACTGTTGACGCAATTTTTTTGAAAAAAGTAGGAACCTATTTGGATTGTTTAATAATTAAGGTTAAGACAATAACAAACAAATCTTGGCGGAACAGCCAGAGGATGTCCAATAAGTCACTGAATTTAGTACATTAAAATGGTGCTTGCACAAAAACTGATGCAATAAAACATCTTAGAGAATTCAACTAGGACATAACTTTTGAACAATGTTTCCTTAAATGTGCTGGGAGTTATAATAAAGAATGCCGAGAAAACTCGTGAAATTAGTAGAAACATCCGAGTCTCGTTAGACTTTACATGCAGCGGTAAATGAGGTATGAATCAAGCATTCTTACGTTTGCTGCGCAGCGCAAAAGCTGAACTTTTTTGTTGCATTTTTTACTTCGTAACATTTCGTAGAGAAAAAGGAGGCAATCGTAGTTTTCATTGTTAGTTGAAAAAGTAACAAATAATATGTAAAGCTACAAACAATATTTTTTAATTACGTATTATGCTGTTTGTAAGAATCGGAGATTCTTTTATTATTTATTAAATATATTTTTTACTGTATTTATAATACAAAAGATACAAACAATTTTGTAATTGAATAATTCAACATTCAAAAACTGAGAAATAATTTTAAAAAGTTTTTCATTTATTTAAATTTATAAAACTATCGTATTAAATTAATTTTTTTACGATGTCTCAACACATTGAAAATGTCAATGTGTAGACAAGCGTGCACGGCGATCGCAAGGATCGTCCGGGGCCGCGATTTTAATTCATCAATGACATAAGAATGTCAGTAAAAGATGAATGCGCGGGGTGAGAAGCAAGAAGCTCTCACGGACGAGGGATGCCAATGGAGACGTTCGTTACCGTGGAGAGAAACAGTTTTTCTCTTTTTTGCTTGCGAGCGATTTTTTGAGAACGAAAGGAGGAGAGCCGTCATTGCTTTTCGAGAAGTCTTCGAGATAACATATTGTAAAATAAAGTTCATTTACGTATAAACTTTTAACTTGTCTTCTTTCATTCCGTTCTGTGCACGAGCTAAATAGTTGTAGCAACATTATATATTTATTCAATGAAATTCCATGAATTGATTATGACAAAATTCAAAATAAATTTTCATTAAATATTTATTTAATATTATGTATGCTAATAAATGTACTAAAATTTCCGTCGTCGGAATAGTAAATTGAATATTACTATATCAGGTCTTTATTTTATTCAGTATTTAAAGTGAAAATTAAAATATCTCGTATCGCAAATAACAAATGCCTTCTCATCTAATTAAACAACGAAGAGGGCAAAATTTACTTTATATACTTCCATCAAAATAAAATAAAATTTCACTTATTGAAGCTAGAGTACATTAGATTAATGAAATATTTGCGCAGAATCAAAAGCGTCGAATTGGGCTTCTTCCGAATTGAAAAAGAAATAACGCTTCCGCTCTTCGAATTCAGTATATATAATACATGCATAAGTAATGAAACCAATCGGCCAGTGCGTATAAGTTTTGGCAGGCTTTTTTTAAGCTCGAAAATTCCGAGAGTACATCTAAAGTGCACCGACTTTTAAAATGTATGAGCCAATACGAGCGGCCCACTACCCGTCAAAAGGAATGTTCTTCGGTGCAAATTGCCATATGTGCTCAGCATTATCCTATTTCTTTCTCTCTCTATCTCTCTCTCTCTCTCTCTCTCTCCCTCTCTCTCCCTCTCTCTCTCTTATCTCTCTGAATATGCATAAAAAAATAGTTATAAATTATTCAGCTGGCCTTAACTACTGCTTTCTGCCCAAGAAAGCGATGCAGCCTTTTAGTTAATGCCCTCCTTATAAGAATAAAATTTCTCCGAGGTATAATTAAAAATTTAGTGCGATGCCGAACTACGCGATGCATTAACTGAAGCTGATTATTATTTCACCTACTCCCATCAGTCTTTGTAGCGAACGGATGCGCAGGCGCACTTCGTTTTTTTTAATTATTCTACAGCGACTTAACGCGGTCGCACATTCATCAAGGAGCCAGAAGTAGATCGGCCAAAGTATTTTCATTAGTTTGGATAATTGAAAAAATGGAATCTAAATAAATGTTTCGGAACTGCAGTTTATCAGAGACGTTCGCAGTTGCGGAAAGTTACAAATCACCGAAACTTTTAATTTATATGCCGGTCGGAATAACGACGTGCGTACGTCCTTTTGAATTAATAATTTTTCCCACGAAAATCAAGAGAAGAGCGGGTTTCATCAATGCGATGCATACACTAAGAGAAAAAAAGGAGTAAAAATTACTATTTTGTATCGTTATTTCAGATATGAGAAGAAAAATAATGATATTTACTATATATGAATAGTAAATATTATAATCGAAAATTGCAGTTAATTCAAAACATATAATAAATATCATTATTTTTCTTCTCATATCTAAAATAACGATGCAAAATAGTAATTTTTACTCTTTTTTTTCTCTCAGTGAATATAAAAAAAAAGCTGCCCCGAGGAAATTAAACAATATTCTGGCCCGCCGCGAAGTTTAATTTGAGTTTCTCCACTTCTACCGTCGGAACCTTTATTAATAATTTTCAAAATATCGCGGCGCTCGCTCATTTGTTTTTATGAAAATTCTTGCTCTAAAAGTCCGGATGCGGCGCAATGCTTGCCTCGGGACACTTCTACATTTCGTTAATTCCGCGGCACGAAGCGCTGCGAGGCGCTGCTAGAGCTTGAAGCTGCGGGAAAAAGTGGCCGGTTTAGGAGGAATCCTTTATTGTTTTAAAGCGTCACGGAGCATTCTGATATTGCACGTTCAGACCGTTTGTCATGGGAGGAATCGTCCGTTAAGACTTGGCGTTGATTAATTCAGGTCGTTTTGTTACCCGCTATTTGCACTATAACCGGCGGCAATACAGTGACTAAACTGCGAAATCCCGTAGTTTCAGCGAAAATCGTTACTAATTGATTCTGTTCACTTCGTACTGGATAACTGTAAATATTATTGATTGCTCCGCGCATAGAAAATGCATCTTATGGGTTTTTAATTAATGTATCTGCTTTAATTGCGTTGTGCGTTCAGCTTGATTACTTATCGATTTATCTTAATTAAAGAAAGTAATTAAAGCTTTTTTTGCGTTTATAAACGATTGAGTAAATAATAGCCTTGCCTCGGCAAAACCTTTCTTGGCTAAAGGAGTATGACAGCCCGTAAGAATTCTGAAGCTAATTAAAAATTCCAGAAAGAGGTAAATAAATAAATATACAAGGATCGAAAAGTTTTCTTCTTACAAAGAAGAAACACAAATATTTTAATTTTATAATACATTACACTTTGTTTAATTGGAAATTATTAAATTAAAAACATTTTAATTTATTTGTTATACCTTTGTATTATTACTCGAACCACTTTGTTTTTAAATGAATCGCTGTTATAATTAATAATTACAAAAAGGTATATATTAAAACTTTGCCATAACACAATCATTTATTTAATAATCCTAATTAATTAATTAAAGCTGCACGAGGTTGTGAGTTCTGAAGATCTATCATCGACGCGAAATTATGGTTTCTTTGGATCATTAATATTCTTCTTCGTCGCTACCCTTTCGGAATGACACATCGAGTCGCTGCCCGAATTCCTCTAATTCGTCAGTCGTAAATCCATTTAAGCGAAAGCTATAAAATCTTCAAGTCCTCCAAGTTTATAGGTCAGAACTTCATCTTTTGTCAGAATATTCACTTAGAACTTTCAATATTCGTACAATCATTCATTGCACTTTTTTCATTTATCGTACGCACCGTATAAAAATTGGAGAACTATAAGTGATTAAAATAATGCTGGTTCAACACAAAAGAATGTTCATTAAATTTGTTTACATGAAGCACAAAAATTATCCACCATACATTCTTGATCACTTTAACACAGTTTATTTAAACAACCGTCATTTTTTTTATGCTCTTGCACTAATGATACAAATCATTCCGTTAAACAGACACCATCGACGAAGCAGCCGGAGTTCCAGCTAAAATCAAACACTCGAACAAATAGTATTCCTTTTAAATATTCCAGCAGCGGTCTTTAATCTCCCAGTTACTCGTTCGAAATCTCTTTTTACTGAGCAACTGCTCTTGAATTTCACTGCAACTTTTCCACTTCGTTAACACTCAGCCCAAAGTTGATTTTTATCTCCTCCTTTCTTATCTAGCCCCTCTGGCTTCTCCCGACACCGCTTTTAGAAACAAGCCCCGGTGCTCTCTCAGTCTTACTTTGCTCTTTCGGCAGGCGATGCGTAATTCTACCCACGCAAACACCCCGCTATTAAATGTTATTTTTGCCCTCTTCTCGTTCGGTGTATCGGTCAGTCAATATATTTTGTTTAGTTTTCCCGGCCTGGTTTATCTTGTTCTTCTTAACTTTTCGAACCCACGCAAACGATTCGGATATCAATTGCTGTGTTTATGTGCTTAGAGGAGTTTTCCATATTCTTTTTTATCGTTTAGAATTTTGGGACAGGGAATTTTAAGAAATTCTGCGCTTATCGAGAGAATAAATTCTGTTATCTGGTATTGGTTCGTGTCCTTAAAGGGAAGTAATCACTATGAATCCCTTTGAATATTCAACAGTTATTATCTAATTTAACTAAAATATTTCAAAAGTTAATTTAATCTGATTTTTTGGTGAAACTTTTCGAACAATTATAAAACTACAAACATTTTTATGGCTAAAAGCTTCAAAGGAAACTTCTGAGCAGCTTAAAGTGAAATATGGGAAGTTAAGACCATCGCTCGAGTTAACAATGAATTTCGGTCGATTTTACTAGGTCGTTCACTACCTGGCAGAAACTATGTAAACGTATCAATTAACGATTTTACCACGCATTCAACTGACCCCAAAGTTCCAGCATCGCCTAACTTCTTTCAATAATTTTACGAAGCGATTAAAACGTTAATATCCATCCGAATCCGCAATCTGGCGAAAAAAACCGCAGGCGAAAGGGTGCCTCTTTTTGCAAGCGCGTCGGCAATAAATTGGACACTTCGATGGGCGAGAGCAGCGCGAGAAATGGAGCTCTCGATGAGAATTTGCTCCTGCGGTTAAGGTGAATAAATGCTCTCCACCGCGTTGACGTCGTCGTCGGGAAAGGCGTTTCGCCCGACGCATTATGGTCGAGTGTACACGTATATACCTATATCCTGGCGCTCGTAACTTTCCAGGGACGCATTGTTCGACCATTAATCGAGGCGCCGACGTGTTTGATAAGTATGCCCGGAGCGCGCGGCGCCGATCAATTTACTCTCCCTCTCGCGGCAAGCGCGCGCGCGGATTTATGAAATCTTACTTGGAGCGCGCGAGAGCGCCGCCGCGTGTCGATTTACAGCTAATGCCAGGCTACTAGCCCTCCTCCCGTCTGATTTACGTCAACTACTTAACCCCCTCTCGCCTTTCTCCTCGGCCCCTCGGCGAGGTTATTTTTAGTTTCTTCCTTTTTTGCCTGCTTTGCCTTTATTAAGAGCGCGAAAGTGAGCGAGAGAGAGAGAGAGAGAGAGAGAGAGAGAGAGAGAGAGAGAGAGAGAGAGAGAGAGAGAGAGAGAGAGAGAGAGAGCAGCGCGTGAAAAATGTAGCGTTGAATTGAATTTTCGGAACGTGGACGTAAGGGGTATTTATCACATTCCTTTAACCCGTGAAATGTAGGTAATCGTGAGATATAAACAAGCACATAAGTCTGGATTTCCCGCATACAAAAGGAGCCAATAGTGCCGCGGTGGCTGAAATTCTTGGATTTATTGGGTGCGAGGTAAAAAGTAAAACACTGTCTTAGGACTCCATCCGGACGCTTCAAGAGAAACGATTGATCCGAGCGTATATATAAGATTTATGCTGGAAAACACGACGATAAAGCCGTCGGTTCAAAATTTTCGAGTAAACACAAAAGAACTAATAGAACGTAGCGCAAAATATCTGAACGAGCGGCACTTTGACGAACATGCAAATTAAAAGGTTTCCTTCCGCTGCTCGATGCAATAAATAATGCCGCCACATATTTGCATTAATTGATCCAGCAGCGAAATTTGTTGTTCAATTATATTTTTGAAAAGTTAATTCCGCGGGCTATACTCCCCCTGGCTGGCCGCACGCGCTCGGCAAACTCCACGCAATTGCTCTCAAACCTTCTCCATTGAAATTTATCGACACGTTCACGGGATTCGAAATTCGAATGGCGCCGAATCCGATTATCGAAATGTAATAATATCCACTCGCGGGTAATTGTATTCGCTTCATAAACAGATCTGTTGTACAGAATAAGCTGCGGATTAGAATTGATAATTCTCTAATTTACGTTTTCAAAGGCGAAGCGAAGGGAATTTTTGGAATAATGGTGAAGTTTTTTTGTTAACGTGTCGCAGATGAATTGAAGATCAAAAGGAAACTTTATAAAATGTAAGTTTAACTGTTAGAGAATCAGGCTGGTCACTTATGTGATGATAAAAGGTATGTGCAGATACATGCATAGGATGACAGAATATCGATATTTGGATGTCGCTCAATGAAGAAGAATAATCTATTTGATTATATCAGTTGCCTTTTGCGAATTTTAATGCCGATACAGTTTCGATAATTTCCGTTTAAATTAAATTTTACTCGACAAGAATTAGTAGATATCGAAGAAATATATAAACAAAAATGCGCGTTAATCTTCAAAAAAGAAAATAACTTAATTCTTATGACGTTTAACCAGTATCTCTTTATATCCTCATCTAAATTAAAATACTTCTGAATTGCGAGTGAGCAACAAATGACATTCCCTAAAGCAGCCGCATAGCATTCCTTTGCGTCGCGTCTCTTTGTACTTTACAGAAGGACACTAAACCTCAGTTCTCTTGTTCAGCGGCGTATCTGAAACTACTCGTCGACTGAGTGATTCCATCTACTTCGAGCGGAGTGTCTGTCCGATACAGGCGCGATCTCGCGCAATGAAACGCACGCATAAACTTTATAAGCTCCTTGACAGATGCGACCGAACAGTTTCAGCCGCGACTGCCAATGACGATAAATAACACGAGGTTACTCTCGAAATTTGTCGGATAGCCGCGCCAAAAGCGCGGACTTTTATGGCTCCTCCTTGATTTACGAAGCAGTTACGTACGGCTTTTTTAAAAAATATATTTTCCAAACCTCGCTCATCGAGCTTTATACTCGGAATTTCGGTACTAAGCAACAGTTTGCAGCAGTAGTTAGGCGAGGGATTAGTTCGCAACTTAGCCCCCCGCCAAAGCCTTTATTGTAAAAAGTTTGGCAGACTAAGGCGTGCAGACACTAACGCAGTTAGCCCTGTTTATAAGTGGCGTTAAGCAAATTAACGTCAGCGTATAACCGGGCTCGAGTCGCCTAACGTCCCCGACTATCGAATATCTCCGTATGAAGACGGTTTCGGTGACAGTATAATTTCAGCGCGTTTAATACAGCATCCACCACTCGGATAAGAGACTCCCTCACCGCGAAATAATTCTACCGGCGTGCAGGAAACCTCCGATTTTAGACTCGTGACATTAAATTTAAAAAACTGTTCAACTTTCGATTCAAAGCGATCGTTGGGTTATTAATGAATTAACCTACTGGGACTTGCTCAACAGATGAAAGTACATGTACGTTCCACTTGACACTTTTACTGAAGCAGTAGCTTCAATTTAATTAAAATTCATTTCCGAATAAATGTAATTCGCTTTTAATTATCGCGCAGCGACTTATAAAAAGAAAAAGAAAAAAAAAACACCCTTGGAAGTTTTCACTATTATTTGGTCAATTTTTGACCGATGATTTGTAGATTGGCCAAATTTGGTTAACTATTAGCGAAATGGCTGAAAAAAGAATCGTGAAATTTCCAACAAGGAAAGATTGATTACATTCCGATACCCGATCCCAATTAAAAGCAGCTTTTCCATGATTTTTCAAGTTAACATTTAGCTCGCTTCAAGAACAGATCCAGGACGAGTAGAGCGCACAATACATAAATCGGCAAGACTAAACATCGCAAATGGAAAGTGTAATTTTCATAGCGAGCAATTTCTCGCGGCGCGACTCTTATATACCTCGAAGCCGCCGTTTTTATCGTCGACGCAGCGGCGCACTCCGGCGCTCGGATGCAATCTTGTTCGGAGCGGCGCGGCACGCCGCTGTTTTTCGTCATCCCTCACGCGCTTAATAACAGGAAATGAAAGACGCCTGTTGAATTCGCTCTCGCCTCCCGGTGCCTTTTTTCCCCGTCGTCCCGCTCCCTCGCGCGATTACAATTTTAAGCAGTGCGCGTGCATCGCTTTTTCTCGGGAGGTCGCCCCCTTTTTAGGCCGCTTGATTTTGCGCTTCCTCGGTTATCCCCCCGGGAGGCGGGTGTGCTGCCGCGGAGCACAAACGAACGGGGGAAATCTGCAGTGTGCTGCGGGATTCACGTTAATTCGGCAGCTCGTTAAAGCTCTCGCGAGGCGAGGGAAAGAGGAACAAGCGTTCCCGACTGCTTCCTTTCCTCTAAGATACGTTTTCTCTCTCTCTCTATATCTCTCTCTCTCTCTCTCTCTCTCTCTCTCTCTCTCTCTTTCTCTGGTGAGAAGGAAAAAAGGCGCGCAAATAAGTTCCAGTCGGGGAGTGGATAAGAGGAGCGCAGCGTCTTTTTGCTCCCCCGCGCAGCTCGAGTGCGCGTTTTCTTTGTAGCGAGGAGGAGAGAGTAGAGGAGAGTCAGTGACCCAGTTGTTGCAGCGGCGCATGTAAAAACCTTGCGCCTACTGACCGGCTTTATATCCTTACGGCGCTTTAAAGACGACGCTCATGCATGAGTACTGCCTGCGATCCTCTTCCGGAGACTTCTCGAGTAGACACTTTTCATGGATTATACTGCATGATACTTGGCGCTGCGTGCAACTTTGCTGCACTGGCGCTTTTTAATGCGATTCTTTTTAAAACGCTCTGCCGAATATATTATTGCGATGGAAGGCTAGTTAGCAGGGTCGAAGTTTAGAAGAAACTTAATTCTTAACTTGCTTTTATTTACTGTGAATGTTTTTGTGGTTTATTGCAAGTTTTGCAGGAACGATTTTTATTAAAACAAATTGCATTTCGATTATTGTTACAATAGAAGATAAATATGCAGATTTGGATCGCATTATGAAATCTGGATGCGCACAATGTTTCAAAAGAGAATCTTCTTTAAGATTTTGATACGCATTTTAAAGCTACGGATAGCTGCGAGGGAATCAGGAAGCAAAACTTCATCAGCTAACTCCAGATGGACTACCGTACGTTCGTAGAATACGAAATACGACTTTTTCCGCCTGATGGAGCTCAAGTATCTGCGTCATAAAAACGTGTCTGCGAGCCTAATGTACTCATTCGAAAGTGGTATAAATAAATCAATAAAGTATTAAATGATTATTCTAAGACTTTTCTTCGAGGTTATCGATCTTCTGATAGTTTAATTTCTGATTAAATAATATCATATTTTGCACGAATTATTTGTTACTTTTAATGATAAGAAAGGGGAATACACATTCATCTGATTTTCGTCGCGAACACTTGAATGCATGATTAATTACCTTTGCCGTTTACGGAACGAAAATAAACTTATCCAGAAGCGATGACATAAAGGAGTACGGGAAGCGCAAAAGAAATACGATATTTATCGCGGTAAGAAACTTAACTCGAAAGGTGGCTCCGAGGATTACCGCGGCAATAGGACCCACGATAAGCTCCACTCTAATGGCCAGGCATCGACTTCATCCGCCATTTTTCTAATTTCCAACGAGTATAAACGCGGCGCAGCGCTCCGCTCCGCGAGAATATTCCGATAAAAATAATCGGCCCCGCCGCCGATAGCTCGATCCGGATCGAGTCACTTCGGCGGGTCTTATCAAAGGTGGAATAAAATCGCGAGAGAAGCTCTCCCGGCAAAGTTTTATAAGCCAGGCGATGGGATTGGCAGAGAGAACTGCGCAATGGAAAAAGTCGTGACTCTCGCGGACGCGGATATGCGGGACAAATTTTTGCCGCGCGAAATAACAAGCCGAATTGGCGCGCGAGATTGTAAAGCTACGTCGATGGGCGTCGGCGCCACGCACTGCCTCTTCGGAACTCGTGCAGCGGAGGGTCTCTCCTTTGCGGCCTGTTCGCGGAGCTCGCAAACTTGACCTCAAGTCCGCGTCGGGGGCTGAAAATTACCGTTGCGCGGAGAGAGCGAAACTCCGCGCAGTCCGAGCACGATTCTTATTACGGCTCTGCGCGAATATTGCTGTTTTGTTGGATTTATCAAGTTTTCCGATTGAATTGGACAGGGTGTTTATTAAAGTTGCAAAATTTTCGGAGTCGGTTTTTAATTGAACTTTTCTTTTCGACGACGTGGATTTTTTGGTTCGAAGTTCTTGTAATGACTCGTACCCGTGCCGTTTGTTGCTATTTTGAAATCATAATTGCCTATCGCGTGTCATTCATGTTTTGAATTACGACGTTGCAATTTTCAACATCGCTTTATAGTAGGTATTTTAAAATAAATGCCTTTAGTTGAAGAATAAATTAAACTTCTTGAATAGCTAAAGCGATTAAAGTTTAAATGAACAATTTAAACGGCGTAAGATCATAATGTGACGGAATATTAATTGAATTTCATAGTTTTTGGTTTTAATATCTAAATATAAAATTCAAAGATTTAAAAAAAAATAGAGGCAGTTAAACTGCTAGGAATTATGAGACATAAGAAGTATAATGGGTACTTAAGTCTTCTAGAGAGTAGAAACCTGCTACCGGAGTACCGCGCCTACTAAACTTTAAAAATGCCATTATTTGTTTCATTTTTAAATAAAAAAAAAATTAAGCAAACACAGAAAACTCTTTTTAAGCAAATTGCCAATGTGGATATCCTTAATATTCTTAAAAATATGCGTAAGGAAGTATACTCCCTTAGCATAAATTGTATTCTCCCACCGATACGCGTGTTTATAATCTAACTTTTATTTGTACGGTAGAATATTATAACAACTTAGGTTAGTGAAATGATTGTGCTGATTAGATAGAGAGAGAGAGAACCGTGCAGAAGTAATTTAACTGTATATAGAAGCAATAATATAACTGTAAAAGAGGGAACGGTAATTAATTAACATTGAATGTCGTTTCTTTGTTTTACAGGTAATAAATGTAAATATTGTAAATAGTAAGTCCTAACAAATTAATATAACTTTGTTTTACAGAGAAACTTTTTGATTATTGCTATTCCCATTAGAATTTATAAAATAACATCATTATAAATATATTAAAATTTTCTTACTTATCGGTATCACGTGTACGGTAAACTCAATGCAATAATCAGAATTATCAATTAAACTCCGAAAATCTTAATATTTCGAACGCTGGAGGCCGATCGCAGAGGAATCCGCAAGTTTAACGGCGCGCGCCGTTTCTGCGTACGAGCTTGGTATTCCGAACAGTATAGGGCACTAACGAGGCTCACCCGAGGCATTGATGCAGCTTATATTCGCAGTACTCGTACTCGGGGCGCGGGGCGACATTACCATTTCACTCTCCTAAAATCCAATCCCGCCCCGACTTTGAAATGTCCGTGCGCCGCGCGACGCGACGGCATTCTCCCGGGCCGGCGCGCTTATTTTCCCCGGTCCGCGGGAGCGATTGAAGTTACTGCTTCCTTTATGTCCAGCAATAATCATGGTTTTACGCTCGCGGCGAATGCCTTCCCTCGCCGCCCCGATGATCCGAGCAATAACTCAAAAAAGGTATAATAAGTCAGATGCGACGTGGCGTCGTGCATAAAAGTCGGCCGCGGGGGAGTTTTCTTGTAATTCATAGAGGCGGTCAGGGAGGGAAGGCGATGCCCAGCCGTCGCCAAAGCCGCAGCCGCGGGAAAATAAAGAGATCGCGCGTGCCACTTCACTTTTATTGCCTTCTTCCGACTCTTTGCGCCAAGGCGGACGTGGGATTCTTTAATATACGTTAAACGCGACGTTTCGCACGTAATTTCGAGGCGTTAAAGTGAAACATTCAAGCGTTATTCGACTCTTTTCAATATTTACGCGTTATACGTAATCGCTATGTAGAGATTCGAAGCAGTTTAGCACTGCAGACTTTACAAAACGAGACTAAATTGCCAATTACTTCGATACTTCATTGTACGCTTTAATCATTAGAGAATTTACCAGTCGCTCGCTGTGTAACTGCGCAGAATTCCGCTTCCTACGTGCGATTAATACTTGAGCGTTTAAAGAATGGTACCGTTTGATCACTCGCATTTCCCGACGTGTCGCGAAATTACACGAATGACCGACTTATCTACGAGGCACTAAATCTAGATGACACTTGACGCTATTGAACGATTGGACTGAAGCTTGTATAATCGTTTTACGCTCGCCGGCCAGTAAATAACGCCCATCAATAATCCTGCACTCTGCGAGAATGATGTATAAAGTTTCGAACTATTACTTATAATATTTCAATTACTTATTGGGTCGAGGAGGGTGACGACTTTTTGCAAAATTGTAAAAAGCTTGAGCTTTACTTGTGAAAAATTACTACATTTTATTTCAAAGTTGAATTTAAATTTGTAAATTGGAAGGAGATCACTTGGAAGAAGATCTGTTTATTATTATTTCGCGTTTACATTCTCTTCAAAGCTTTTATAAAATACAATCGCAGCTAGCAATAACTACCCGAGCTTGTTATACGCAAACGCTAAAATGAAAATTTAATTGAAAACTCGTTTTTATTGACTGAAGCTTTATACGCGCTGCGCACAAGCAATTGTCGGTAAGATACACAAGATTTTCTATTAAGTTTTAAACTCGTCATTCCAAAACGTCATTCCAAATCATTCCAATATTTGCATCTAAAATCATTCGCGTTCCTTCTCAAATATTCAGCGTTATGAATTCAGCGATCGATCGGCGCCTCAATCCCAGCTAAATAGCATTCGGATGGCGCGGTGCATTTATTTAATGATAAAAAAAAAAGCGGGACGATTATACGAAAGCCAAGCAGGGGGAAGGGGCAGGGACGTTCGTCGAATCCCGCAAGCTCCCCGGCTCGCGGCACCGAGACAATTCCTGAAAGAAAAAGCTCTCGCTTCGGCTCTTCATTATCTATGCTAATTAAGTCTCAGTACCGTGCAGCACCGAGATAGGACACTCGGAAAAAGCTGCCCGAGCCCTCGTGACGTACGGCGCGGTCTCTTGCCTCATTACGATTTTTGATCACGTTAATCGAAAGAAAAATCCGCCTGCTGGCTGTTTGTATTCAAATAAGCCCGGGAGACCGGATAAAAAAAAAATAAGGCAGGAAGAGAGGGATTTCATTTCCCGAAGGCGTGCTATTACCCTCCCGGCTAAATTCAGCCTTCCCTCCCTGGTGCATCGTGAGACGCTCGTCAAGTTATGTCTCCGAGTCGCGTTACGATCGACTGCAGTATTATATATCGCGGCGCGTTCCCGAGTCCCGTGGACCAGCAGGATAAAACCTCCACCGGGAAGGGGAAGTGTATGTAATATAATGCATTGTTGATAAGGATTGAAAGATGGCCGACGAAAAGAATGCGTCGCCGAGATTTTTACAAGATCTGAAGCTTGTAAATTTTTCAGACCCGCCGAGGTAACGAGCGCATTCAGTTTATGGGCCGTGTGCGCGGGGTGAATTTCGCTGGAAATTTGTTGAGCGTTCTTTTTAGGGAGAGAGAGAGAGAGAGAGAGAGAGAGTTATTTCGGCTGAAATATTCTGAAACAGCATTCGGAAGGATATTCCGTTTAAATTTTTTAAGGTCGTAATTGCAACGGAAAGTGTGGGAAAATTTAACTTTTTCTTTCTGCATTTGGAATGACTTTAACTACCGGCGCTTTTATATTTCATTGCGTGCTTCAAACGCCTATAATTTGGAGAATAATTGTTATAGACAAATAAAAAAGCTTTAAAGTATTATGACTTTGAGTTTTATAAAAAAAAAAAAAAAAAAATGTATTTTTTTTATTTTTGGCTGAGAGAAATTGTCTTTCAATTCTTTCATTTTAAAACATTGATTATAAGAAAAACTTTGTTGATATATTAATGGGTTTTGGGCCGCAATTCATACTTCTGCAATATTATTTAATTATCTTCAGAAATTCCCAAATGAAATCTACCTTCTCGGTAAGATAATAACATTTATAGAAAGAGAAATAACATAACGGAGTTAATGATGACGTAACGTTCCGGTAGTTAGGAAGTTTATTATCAAGTTTAGCAAGATTGTAAAGTTACATATTAAAAGATTCTCAATCACCTTTAAAATAAAAACGAATGATCAATTTTCGAAGTTTTACGGACAGCCCTTGATAATATTTACTAGTGTGCGAAAAAGTGCTTTCTATATCAATTAAACTAATAAATTCAGACACAATATTTAATAATCAACAAATATTTACAAGCTTACTTACAAATTAGGTAAAAAATACACCTTTGTGGTTTGAGCTCATGCGACTGTTTATTCCAAGATCCAAACGATGAGTGTTCATGGTTTTTAAATTAGTAGGTTTAATTCATACGACAATTAAAAAAACGTACCCTCGTAAAGCCTTGTAATTTTTTGGTTGTTAAGAGAAGTTTTGAACAGAGTAGAGTTTTTTTTCTAATAATAAAACGGCCCGTAGGCGCTCTCGGATTCGCAACAGGTTATATGAAAAATATTACTTTTGAACGTGCTTTACAGTAAGAAAATATAGTTTGACGGTGTAAAGTAATTAAGAGGATGAACGGTCGATCTGCCAAAGGTCAAGATTGATGGAATTAAAAGGGTTGAGATCAACGCGTTCGAAAAATGCGATGATAGATGGAGGAAAGATAACACGTGTTTTGTACGTCTATAGATATACTGCTGCGCAGCAAAACGGAAAAAATGAGAATGTTGCGCTTTTTTTCCCGTGGAATCGCGTTAAATCTCCCAGTAAAAAGATCGTAGAATCGGAATTCGAAGTTTATTTTTCATCGTGACACCGAGCCCTCGTAAATGCGGCTGGAATTGTTATTTTTTACTTCGCTCTCCCCGCGCAATCCATTCACAAGATTTAGCATCAGCCGACTTTTTTGGGGGGGGGGGGGGGGGGGGGGGGGGGGGGGGGGGGGGGGGGGGGGGGGGGGGGGGGGGGGGGGGGGGG
>JAWWEO010024972.1:16759-60764 GCA_035582975.1 Ormyrus labotus | reverse complement strand
TGAGTAAAACTTATGGGGGGTTGGCGCGCGTAGCGCGCAGGGGGGCGGAGCCCCCCTAGTAATTATAAAAAAAAGAAAAATGTAAAAAAAGGTGAACGGCGTAACCAGCCAAACATTTTAACTTGCTGCGATTGCGTCGTCACTTGAGCTTCTGTCTTGATTAAAACTAATTCGCTTTAAAAATAAAAAGTTAAAATAATTCTTGTGTACGTTTCCCCTCCCAAGTGCCCGGTATTGTTGCGTCGGGTCGTTCCTATGCTGTTCCCCAGGCAACAGCATGAGCCATGTAGTATAGAAGTAGGAGTTAACGAAGAAGTCACCCCCCCCCTATTACTTCGGAGGAACTGCTAGTTGCATGCATAAAATAAGGGGAATAACGAGGCTCCAGATCTGGATGGCATAGCCAATATTGCATTAAAACATGCTGTCCACTCCCACCTCGAAGTATTCTTTGCCCTGTACAATTAATGTCTTAAAGAAGGAATACTTCCCACCAATTGGAAAAAAAATAGCGTCTCGTACTGCTACCAAAAGGCAATAGGCCACTCGGAAATGCTTCATCATACAGACCACTCTGCATGTTGCACACCTCGGAAAAGATCCTTGAGCGCAAATCTGCACTGAGACTATCGAAGAATACTGTGGACTAGCCGAAAACCAATACGGATTTAGGAAGAAGCGTTCCACCTTTGAAGCGATTGGCTTAACAATCAAAACTGCGAAAAAAGCGATTGAGGTGAAACGATGAAAAAGAAATGCATTCAACGCAGCGAATTGGAGTAAGGTACATGAAGTCCTGCAAATACAAAAAGTCCTTGGGTATACAAGAAGGATGATGGCTGACTATTTGAAGGACAGAATCCTACTATACGACACTGAGATCGGCACCGAAGTCTACGAAATCACAGGAGGTGTCCCCCAAGGGTCAATGCTTGACCCACCAATGTGGAACTTCATGTACCACAGAGTATTAAGGTTAGAATTACCAAAAGAGGCAGCTATTGTAGAATTCGCTGACGATATTGCAGTGGTTATAGTTGCGAAACAGAAGAAAGAAGTGGAAGAAATCGCAAACGAGGCGATATGCATAATCCACGATTGACTAACCGAGACAGGCTTCGAGCTTGCTAGTCATCAAACAGAAGTCATCTTCATATCCAGTAGAAAGACGATGGTGACAGTGGGTAAGAAAGTAACAAAGGTTGGTGCTGCTATGTCACGATTGATGCTGAACGTAGGAGGGCCAACTCAAAAACGAAGGTTACTCTTATCCAGTGTAAACATATCGATTATGCTGTAGGGAGCCCCAATATCGGCAAATGCCATGTTGGTGAAATCCTACTCACTTAAGGGATTACACCACTATAGAGCGCGAAGAAATAGATATATTTTGGGAATTTATTTTGGCGCAATAAAGAGATAAATCGAAATTCTGTAAAATTGTATTTATAATACTAATATACGCTTTTTTCGGAAAATAGGGCCGGTAATAAATTTCCCACAATTTTTTACTTGGAACAAAAAGCAACATTTTTTCGATTCTATATAGCAATAGCAAGAAACGTGCATCAGATTTTTTTGATATATTGATTTTTCGAGAAATTATGCACCTTGAAAGAAAAATTTCACAATTTCATTAAAAAAAGTCATCACTTAATTGTTTATAAGCAAAAAACTACAATATAAAACGAAAAAATCCTACGTACGTCGGTGGAGAAAGTAATTTTGAATATACCGTCAAAATTTCAATTCGATAGGTTAAAATTTGTTCGAATAACGTTACCGGCCAGCTCAAAAAAGGGGTTTCGGGAAAAACGCGTTTAAAGTTTCAAAGTGAGTTATAGTTAAACAAAATGAAAAATTCTAATATTAAACATTTTTTGCCATTAGTCTACTATCCCAGGGTCATAAAGCAGCCCTTCTAAATTCAAATTTTCCTCTTCAATTTCTTTTCGCAGTGATTTGTTGTTCGAGCGAGCCTCTTTCGCCGCGTCTGTCAAAGAGCGTTATGTGAGTTCATTGCGCTTGGCATCTGTTTCAATACAAAAAATTGTTGGATTGGACCTCAATATCCATATCCAAAGCCTTCATAATCCTCAAAATATTGATGAAACCATCGTTAAAATTGCATACAGCTATATTTTCAGCAATATCGAGGATTTTTTTGCCACTTAAATACATTGACACTTCTAAGCGTCCAAACGCTCTCACCACGTCTGTTAATATATTAGCGACATAGTAGATCGATATATAAAGTCATTGGGCCTTACCGTTAAAGCAGGTATCTTACCGACGCAGGTAGTCGTTTCGGAGTGGCCAAACGCGCTCGGTAAGGTGCTCGAAAATTCAGGAAAGAAAAATTTTTCCATGTATAAGACTCTTTGCCTCATATTCTAGAGGATTCAAAGATTCTTTTAAGCCAAAAGAAAAAAAATCGATTTTTTGAAAATTCTACGGTGATGTCACACCTTAAGCTATGCGACAGTGTATAGGGGAAGTGTATTGAGGGTTGCGTCTGCTTACCGCACAGTATCAGAGGAAGCTGCATGTATTATAGTAGGCATGCCGCCAATTGACCTTCTGGCGATAGAGAGGAAAGATATTTTTGAGAGGAAGAAAAGGCTAAGCGATAGCACCCCAAAGGAAATCTGGAACTCACAACTAACATTACAGAAGTTTTACTCACCTATTTGGATGAAACTCAACATACATATTAAGTATCAAAAAACATTGAACAAGTGTTTTTTTTATCGGCAATGGTTCAAGTTTAAGGGTAGAAAATACAACTACTTTTATTATATTATATTATTACTATTTTTAGAGAAACTATTTCTAGAAGCTTAAATGCGCCCTAGAAAAATTCCCAAAATTTTCAAATTATTTTCTAACCTCAAAGATATTAATTTGAAAAGTTTTAAATATACTTCTTTAATGTACTTTTCTCTATTTTTTTGAAATGTGGGATTTAAAATTCTGACAAAATAGGAGAAAACACTCAAAAATGAAAAAAAACTGCTATTTTACCTCTTTTTCACAATTGTATGAACTTAGCAGAGCTCGTAGATTGACTTTGACATCAGAAATCGATTCAGCGACCCAAAAAAAAGTAAAAATAACTTCGATGATAGTAAATATTTTTTTAATCAGTAAAAATTATAATCCAATTTGCGTAATAATAAATATTCATTAAAGAACTTACATTACAAATGACGTAACTTTTTTTTATTCAGACAAGTTATAAAGGTTACAATTTTCAGTCTTCGTTGCTATTATCATCAATTACAGGCTCTAATTTTTCATAAGAAAAGTTCTATTTGGCGCTATCGCTTAAAATATGACTACTTTGCATTAAATTTTAATACGAGATTTTAAATTCTTCAATGATCATTTCATTTTATACCATGTCTCAAAAAATGCATAATCCGATGAAGAATTTGGCAAACAATAAAAATCGTATGTATCTGTTGCTGAATATTCTATATCGTAATTTCTTGAATGTGTTTTGAACACCAGATTAAGTGCGTTTTTACCATATTCGCAATATATCCCTCATTCTTAGTTACAAGTAATGCACATTTACCGTATGATTTTTGATAAATAATTTTGATTAACATGAATAAAATAAACTTCTTATATTTATGCAGTCGATCAGGCCTTTTATATTAAAAAATTGCTCAAATCTGTCACGAACAAGATATTAATTCTGTCTGTCACTAATTTTTCAAGGAATGGTAACTATTTTAAGATTAAAAAAATTATCTTCATTTAAGAATTTTATATCAATTTATAATGTTTAATTTATATTTAGTAGATTTATACAACTACAACCTATATTTGTGCATAAGATAAAAATTTTCTCAAGGTGATTAATTATAATAGTATGACAATTGTGATATTTTCAATTTTGCTATTCTTATCTCAAATTTGAGTTTCGCAACATTAAAAACTTCAGGAATATCGAACACTCGACTAATTCTAATTTAACAATAAGTGAAGCAACACTCCTGCGATACGGTGGGGGGTTCGCTATCTTGAATTTTGTTATTTCGATCAAAAATTTGAATTCAGCAACATCCCTTTATAAACGTTTTGGCTTTCAAATTGCATGGTTGATTCCACTTCAAACGTAAAAGCCAGCCTTCACGTTTGAAGTTTGAAGTTTAGGTGCCATTTTTTTAAAATTCAAACATAAAAGCTATCAGATCAGATGTGAGAGGTAGTTTTTACCCTTCATCTTGAACCATTGCCGATAAATAACACGTGTTCAATGTTTTTTGATACTTAATATGTATGTTGAGTTTCATCCAAGTCGGCGAGTAACACTTCAGTAGTATTACTTGTCAGCGAGGAAGCAGACAATGAATGCGTGGCAAAGATGGGATCCCAGCAACAAGGGGCGAACAACAGCAACAATTTTTGACCGGGCACGGATGCTTCCGTGCTTACCTGCACCGATTTAAATTAGAAGATTGCCCATACTGCACAGTATGTTTAGACGTAGAAGATGCTGAGCATGTCTTTTGTGACTTTCAACGATACAGGAATGAGAGGGAAGAATTGGAGTGCTATCTTAAGTCCAGAATAACTCCTGAGTCAATTATGATGGCTATACTGACTTCAGAGGACGAACGGTCTGCAACCAGCAACTATGCAGCATCCATTCTGAAGAAACTTAGAAAGAACGAAGAACAAAGAAGAAGAAAATTGGTGTGCGTATGTGGATAAAAGTACAAATGCATATGTGTGGGTAAGCGCGGTTGTGCATGTGTGGCTGCCTGTGAGTACGTAAGGGTGAGGAGTGTCTTGGGAATGAGAGTAGGTCAGAGTGGACATGAGTTTGTGAGTGTATGTTTTCAACGAAGTGGGGATGGGTGAATGTCTGATAGAGGGGAGTGGGTTATAAATGTGTGAGTACTTGGTTGAGGGGAGTGGGAAGGGGGAGCTTGTGGATGTGTAAGAGGTGTGGGGGAATGACTGGGTATGAATGAACGAGGGTGTGAACGTCTATCGAGATGACAACCACATCAGATTGAAGCGGGCAAAAACCTTATATCCCCCCGCGAAGTAATGCTTGGCAGCAGTACCGCGGGGATTCAGGACTCAGATAACGGAGCAAGGGAACCTTTACGGAGGGTTGATAAAGGTATCGGAGAGGATTCCGGTTACAATTGGATGAGCTAATCTGATTGTAAAACAAAGGGCTTTTACTCGGGCTCTGGGATTGTTGCGATGATCCCAGAAACAATTTTATGCCATGCTCTAGTAAGATTTTTCCCTTAAACCTCTTTCTCCATTAAAGAAAAAAAACACACAAATGCACGCACGCGCGCGTATACCCTTTAAACTCCCTAAAACCCAATATTCTTTTCACTCACACACATATACTTACATACCTTTTCACAATCATAGACGTATATTCTCACACATCTGTAAGATACCCGCTCGATAGCACAAATTCTAACAATTTTCACACAAAAACTTAATATCTCTATATCATTGGCTCTTTTTTATGGACTTTTCCTTGATGGTTATTTCTTCCTTGATGAACACTTCTTCGTCGATGTTCCCTTCCTTGGTGATCTCTTCGTGAAGATCTGCTCCTCCAACTCTTCATGAAGACTCTTATCCTTGATCAAGATGGCTTCAAATTTTAGCGGCGCTTGCTTGTTTTTAATGAGCGCTGCCCCGACGCACTACTGCTCTGCAAGCGGTGGAGTTTCAATTTCCATGAAGCAGGGACACGGATTTTCGCTGCACACATCACACACCGTATCCACGCAACGACAGCATTGCTCCCACTTTCGCGGCGAGTTTTTATACTTCTTAAAGGGGGTCTTATACCCATCATTTGACTTTGAAAAAAACCCTGAAATAAAAAATCCTTAATATTAAGAGTTTTTACAGGTTCTAGGACGTTTTGTCGAAACCGTTTGATCGAAGGAATTTTGGTCGACGGACGTTTGGTCGAAAACCTTTTTGTCGAATGGATGTTTTGTCGAAAATATACATATGTAAATTTTTCGATCAAAATGTCCATTCGACAAAAAAACCATTCGACAAAAAGGTTTTCGATCAAAAGGTTTTCGACCAAACGTCCGTTCGACAAAAAGGTTTTCGACCAAACGTCCTTTCGACAAAAGTTCTTCGACAAAAAATCCGTCGATCAAATGGTTTTCGACAAAACGTCCTAGAACCCAATACCACCACACTATTTTGCCGTACCAATGCGGCACCTCTACAAGATCACTGCCGTACAAAAAATTTGTACACGAGTTGTGATAGAAGAATAAATTTTGGACTCTGATGATAGCACTTTCCAGTAGAAGATTACATGGAATTGATCAGAATAGAAATAGTCACTGAAATAAATGTATAAATACCTGATTAGGCCAGTCGCAAGTGGTATTGAGCAGGTTCTCGGCGATCATGGGATCGGTGGTGCTGCACTTTCCGCTGCTGTCGACGGTCGCGCGACCGTAACGCGCCACTGTCACCAGAATGTTCGTGCCGATCGGGCACCTGAGCGTCATCCACTCCTCGTTACAGGTCGCCTGCTGATATGTCTTCAACGTGCCCGCCAACAGACCTGCATCGCATCGCCGTCCAATCAACAGCGAGCAGCGCAGAAATGCGGAATGCGTTTTTAATGCGGCGTTAAGGTTTTAATTAACGCGGCGCGTCGTCGGTTGAAGAACGCGCGATGAAAATTGCAATCAAGAGGATGAACATTACGAGGCACGATTGCGAATGATTGTCATACAAATTTACAAGGATTTAATTAACAAACAGCGGCGCGTTTTTAACATTTGAGAGATCGACGAGAGAGGATAAAAGTTCGATTTAAAAAAAAAAAAAGACAGTTAATTATCGCGGCGAATAATACATCGGGTTTTAATTGAAACATCAGTAAGCACGTATCATAAAACGCGACAGTGCGTGAATTTCGCGGCGTGTGATTGACGCGAGAAGAAAAAGCCGGAGTCACGAGCAGGAAAAATGCGACGCGTCGGAAAAGAGGCGAGAGACAGAGAGAATTTATAAAAGCGCGGGATTATTTTTGGGATTATGATGAGAGGAATCGCGGTAATGCAATTAACGATCGTCGGTTAGCCAGTGGTGTGTTTTTCATTGCGTCCATCGCCGCGACAGGATCACCATGGCAGCAGCAGCAACCGCGGACCAGGAGATCGTTTGTCGATGAGTTTCGGTGTTTTTTGCAGGCGCAACGTGGCGGACATGAAAAAGAAGAGAAAAAAACAACGGGTTCGTTAGTAAGTTTTTGGCAATGTGTTTTGTTTGTTTTGTTTGCGTTGATATTCAAATCATGATTTTTTATTGTTCTATTTTTGTAAGGAATACACAGAAATACACAAAAATTATTTGGTTACTTATAGTAACAATTGTTATTTAATAAAATAAATGTACATTGATGTATTAAATTTTTTTTTTTTTTTTAAATATTACTTTTCATGTTAAAACCAGTTCTTAAAACATTATTGTCTGTTTATAAAAATTTGCTTAAAACAAAAATTAAATCGATAAGAAAAAGTAATGTAAATGCATTTGTTCATTTCATGTAATAGCCTGAATATTTACGAAGTTTTATTATTCCACTCAAAATGTTTTTAAAATGAAATTAAATATAAGCTTCATTGTGGGCACATAAAAGCTTTTCTTCTTACAGAATTTTATTCATATTTAGAGATAATAGCATTTACGTAATAAATTCAGTAACACAAAAAACACGTTATGATAATTTTAAAAATTATTTCCAATGGAAAATTATCTCTAATGGATTCTTGTGATGATTTTACATCTTATTTGTAACTGAATCCTTAATATAAATACAAACTGGACTAAATAACAGATTGAAATAATTTTTGCGTGCCGCGATAAATACAGGCTAACTGAAAATAATAACCCCTCGATAATTTACACGCAGTAGAACTAAAAACAACAAAAATGCTCACCTAAATCCCCGAGCTCGATAAATAATCGGATAATTCAAAAACAAAAAAAAAAGAAAAAAAAAAGACTACAGCTCGGGCGGGGCGATTAAAAATTAAAAAGTGCCGATAACGGTCGAACGGCATTTATTTAGCAGTTTCGCCGAAAATGCTCGCTCTCCCCCTCGGCCGTTTCTCTCCTCTCTGGAAAATCACACATCAGAGGATTTTCTCCGATTTTTTCGGCGATACCGTCTGGGGCCGGCGAAAGCGACGTACCGGCATAATTTACGAGCGTATTATGGTAATTCGTTAGCCGGAACGCGCGGAGCGCCGGCAGCCAGGAGTGCGTTATTTACGATGAATCGCGGCTAAAAAATGAGGGGAGAGAGAGAGAGAGAGAGAGAGGGAGACCAAGAGGTTCGCTCGGGGTAATGGCTTTCACAGTCCAATTTCATGCGGTTAATTTTTGCGTTATCGTTGCTACGTAGCGCGGCGAAAAAAGTGGACGACCGAGACTGGTTTTTTGGTTCTGCTTTAAAGAGCGTGTACGAGTTCGCGAATTTTTGGTAGATTAAGTGCCGTTTTATTCGACTGCTCGAAATAACCCGTAGTGCATACTTGGCAGTGCACTTGAATTCGAATGTTTCGTAATCTGGTGTGATTTTTTTTTATTTCAAGAGCATGGAGTAAGATAAACCGTAAATTTTGCATTTCTCTCTAAATGCGGCTTTATATAACTTTTTAAATAGTTTTAAGCTCTTATTACGGAAAACAATTGAAAAAAATTAACGTATGTTCGCGTAAAAATAATTTCTAGCTTCAAAGTTTTACATCACGAGCAAAACGGTTTAATCTACCTTTACTTTCTACGATCCCTGAAATTCCTGAAAATATTTTAAAATTCTTTTACGAGAAGCAAAAATTTCATTCCCAATTCCGCTGTTCTGGAATAAGAGGCGTCAATTCGAAACACTAAAATTATTGGGTTCGTTGACGTACACAATAATTTTATTGCGTACGTCGACGTAAAAAAAAAAAAATTAAAATTATTATTTCGATCTCGCGCACGACGAGCAAAGAGGATCGTTCGGGATCGCTAATCCTCTCCACCGAATACATATTTCGATAAAAGGAGAGGCACGAGTAGATAAACGAAGAGGTTTACCTGCGTACGGTAGACTAAGATTTGGTAACCTCTCTTTACTGTCGAAAAGGAGAACAGTTTTTTGTCAAGAAGGCAAAAGGCCTTCTTAGAAACATATTTAAATTCAAAAGAGAAAGAGTTCTAAGAGGTTTATTTATTTATTATAAAAAAAAGAATTGCGTTGCGTCGTTACTAAAACGTCGAGAAACAAACAACATTCGTTTTCCGTCTACGAAAAAGCCAATATCTCTCAGTTTGTATTAGATCTTAAGTTTACAATAAAATTGTTATATCATCTTTAAGCGTTGATGAATTTTCTTGTGCGCAATTATCCACATCCGCTTTTCACTAAAAGATTTAAAAGCCGTTAAAAAAGGCGCTTTGGTTTCATTAATTTTTCGCCAGGATATCTCGGAATTACCAAAAGAAGTTTCTTCGGTTCCGTTCGCCGCGAACAAGTTTCACCGGTATCAGTGAAAAGTCCCTCGGGATCGGAGCGGAAAAAGAGTCTCTCGCGGTAATAGAATTTCTTCGGGCGCGATCGAGAAAAGATTCACAAAGAGCTTCCCCTCTTCGCCGAAGCATCCGCCAGGAAGTGCTCAACTCATAGCGATGCAAACTACATAATTTTGCGGGCCGAAGAAGAGCTCGCCGGACGATTAGATCCTTCGCCGAATGGAAAGGAGTTTTCCCCCCTCCCGATCGAGAGACAATGCGCGGAAAAAGGGCCGATGCCTCGCTGGCTGTTATTGGCTTCGCTATCGGAATACCAGGCGGAACGCACCTAGATTAAGGCGGTGGAAAGAGGGCACAATGGACGATCGGAAACAATTGTATCTGGCTCCTCTCTTCGACTTTCGTTCGCCGTTATTTTCCTTTGTTTGCCCGGCTCGCGGAGAAAGACGCGAGTCCGGCAACTTTGGCTCGTTGATTGCGTTTGCTCCGTTGATGAGAGAAAGAGAGAGAGGGAGAGAGAGAAGGGTGGCAGTTAGTTTTGTATACGAGCATGTCCGCCGAGCGGAGAGTTTGTTTTCGTCGGGGCCGTAATTTTAACTGCGAGCTTCGCTGCTGTATGCATTTCGGCGCGATGTAACGCAGATTTGTCGATTTGTTGAGTTTTCTACTTCGGGGGGATGTTCCGCTTTCTGTGCTTTCGCCAATGTATACTCTCTCTCTCTCCCTCTCTCCGCTGTCAATGTTTTCGCCAACTTTTAAATTAAATTCTATGTTGCCCAAATTTAACGAATAAATCGTCTATTCGCGTGAACAAAAGTTCCGCGAAAATACGGATTTTCAAAGCGCTAATGTGCACGTCGGTAATTTTTTCCATCCGAATACCAAACGAGTGAGCGCAGAAGTAAACATGCATTGCGACAAAACCACTCGTATTTCGAGCAGAGCCGCGTCCCCGTATAATACTTCTCCCCGATCGTTCCCCCCGAGCGAGAACAGCGTATACACGCGTCTCAGGAAAGATCCCCGAGCCTTCCGGCGTCGAATCGCTCTGCGACATACGAAGTTTACCGCGCGACATTCGTTAGATCGTCGTCGAGCGGCTTTTTTACGCTGCGTCTAACCATTTCTCGCGCGTCACCCTTAGGAGCGGCACGGCGCGCGCGCCGGCAAACGAGGCGATCCTCTCTCTCCGCGGTTCTTCTCCCGCTCGTAAATAGTGCGCGCGCGCGCGCGCGCATACGTGCCCGCCCGCCTTAAAGCCTTAGGATCGAGGTTAATGGCGATCGCTAAAGAATCGGCGCGGCGTCCGATGCGAGGGAAAGAACTACCGCTATATATCGTTCGTTATATACTCGGCGGAGGCGAGGAGCGTCGTTTTCGCGCCTGGATTTTATGGACGCGGGAGATGATCATCGCTTTTTGTCCATTAGACTCTCTCTCGTTCTCTCTCGTCTTGATGGAGTCGCGCTTCGATGCTAAGTTGGCGTATATGCTTTCCGATCGAGCGAGGAGTCTTTAGACGATCAGCGCGCTCGCGGAAATAAAGCGTAGCATCAAAAAGATTACGGGTTTCGTAATGCGTCTTCTCGTTACATCGATTGGCGGAATAAACAGTTAGTTTACTTCGAGCCGAGAGACGAATTACGACGTTCTCGCTTCGGACTCATATTTACAGCGCGGAGTCTTACGAAACCGAGGAGTAAAGCGCGCGCTGATTAAACCACTAAATCACCCTGAATCCCCGGCCATCCCTCATAAACGTCCCCCGTAATACAGTGAACTTTTTAATCCGCATAAAGCAAAGAGCGCTCGCGAGGCGCTGCTCTCTCGCATTCTCCGCGGAAGAATGGAAGTCGGCTCGGGGCTTCGTTACCGTCGCGCGCGCCTCGTCACCGTGACCCGCCGAATCGCTGATCCGGAAGCAATCGTCGCTGCCTGTGTAGCGTCGTAGTGTTCGAGCTCGGGCGAGTGTGTATGTACGTATCTCGTTACGCGCCGCGACGCCGGAGTGACTGAGGTGAATTTTTGGCCCCGCGTCGTCGACTCCTTGTTATATACGGCCGCGGTAATGGCGGGGAAGCGCGTATCGAGTCACTCCTTTCGCATTGTGCGCCGCGGAGATGTATCGGAAATCTGTTGATTCCGTCGGGCGCTTGATGACTAACCTTGTTATCGGCTCTCTGTGCTATTGTGTTCCTCGAGGGGCACGCGCACATGTGTCAAGTTCGAAAATAGTTTCTATACGTGCATCTTTATGGTCCGGTGTGCGCATATCTCTCGCATCAGGAATTTCAAAACGCACGGGTCTAAGTTAACACAAAGCAAAGACACAAACCGTCCCTGATTTATATTTGCATTGGCATCAGCGCCGATTCCCCCTCCTCTCCCTTCCGCACTCGGCGCTAAAAGCTTATTATCAATAAAGCAGACAAAAGCATTGTCTCGGCCGGCTCGTCCCCGGAGAACGCCAGCGGGGGGTAAATATCGCAGAGTCGCGTAGCTCTCTCTCGACGCTCGCGCCTCATTCGCGGCGCGTATAAAGTTTACGACTTCGCGGGTCATAGTCCTCGAAAAGTGCAGACATCCCTCTCTCTCTCTCGAATGCTCGCGGATCCATCTCGCATTTACAACACACGGCTCGCCACTCGTATAACTCCGCGCGATTTGTATGCGAGCGAGAGTCTCCCGCGAGCCGCGGACTTTATGAAAATGTGTACGCGAGACGAGAGCGGACTGTCCGGCGATGCGCGGACGCGACCCGAGGAGAGACGCGGGATGAGGTTCGGTGGGAATGGGAGGAGGCCGGAAGGGAGTTTGAGGGAGAGCAAACGCCGAGGAAGAAACTTTGTGACGGCGGCTGATGGTTCTTGCTGGATTTGATACTTTGACGGGGGAGAATTGAGAATATGCGGGGCTCGGGAAGTTTTTTTATTAAAAATTTATTGGATTACCAATATACACTGTTTGAGGAGGTTCAGTTAAATTAACATTTTTGTTTAAAAGTACAATTCAAACAATTTCCGATAATTCGATTTGGATTTCCTTTTCTCATCAACAGCTATTATATTTTGATCATTTATGCTATACTAGAACACGTAATTATATTATCAGGCTATCATTTGTTTTAAATAAACCAATTGCAATAATTATTCTACGATATTAGCACCGCTACAAAATATTTGTATTACGCTCGTTAACGTTTCGGTACAATTGTAAATGGATATTATTAATGACTAATCAGTTTACGTTTAATTTGGCTAAGTTCCAATAACATATTAGTTTACACTTGACTGTAGTAAATCAAATTAGAAATTATCTAATAAATCAAAGCAAGCGTTCAACACCAGAATTCCGCTTGAATCCCAAACGTTGAAGTAGCAAATACAACGTATTCCACCTCGCGATCTGAAAAAAAATTTTTCGTTTCTCATTCATTCAAGGACGGTAAACGTTTATGCTCAAACGAGTATAACAAACGTAAACTCTCATCCCGTAACCTATTCCGCGCGACACAATAAAGAAAACTCGCGAAGGACGAAGGAGCGAGTTGCCAGCAGCAGATTTCAAAAATCATAAAACAGCACTTGTGAAAATGAAAAGAACCGAGAGAGAGAGAGGGAAGGAGGTCCCTGCAAGACTGGCGCTGCTCCGCATATTACGATAATCCGAGGAAGTGCGGACGACGCACCGCTCCGTATCTCCTCTCCCCTTCCCGCGTCTTCTGCTTCTCTCGAGGAAACACTTGCCAAGTTTACGCTGTCCGATGGGTTGCCTGCCGACTCGCGGCTTTCGGCGATCGATAAATGAGCTTGGAGGAGCCGCGAGATCGAATAACGGCGTCGTTGAAAAGTTTCGCAATAAGAATATCATCGCGCGTTTATGCATCGCACTGCAGGCGGGGGATGGGAGAAAGTTCGACCGCGGCTCTCGCCGCGGGATTGGCCGGATTAGCCGCGGACGCCGTTTCGCTCATTACGGCGGAAATTTTCGAAATTACACTACTTGTGCTTGATTGTAAATTCGCTTTGTTCGCTTTGTTGGGCTCGGAGGCTGCGTAGAAAATCTGTTAAATTATTGCTGGTATTGAAGTGAAGTAGTTGTTTGTTTGTATTAAGCAAACAATAAAATATTCTGATAAACCAGTTGCACTATTCTTTGTTTCATTCGAACGGCAGCCATTGTTACATTTTTTCAAGTCCCAATACATCAAAAGTAAGTGTTCCGAACTAAAACAGTTCGTAAACGCGATACTATAACGCATACATTCGTTACCGCTTTAATCCCTCCAGAATTACAAAAAAAAGATCTTCCCCGTACTTAAGCCCCGGAAACAAAAGAAGCGCCGCTGCGATCTAACTGCATCGGAACGAGAGGCGCATTCGATAACAGCGGCCATCCTACTGCACCGGCCGAAATTATAAATCCCAATCGCTTTAAGCAGCGGCCGTAACGGCCGAGGAGGTTTTTTCGTATCCTCTCCGCCCGCCGTATAAAGCGATTGTTTGCCGTGAATGAGCGCGAGCTTATCGAGTGGGAGCTAATCGAGTATGCCGACAGTGTCGGTTCGGGTTATTTGTCCGAGTCTTAATCCGAGTTACGAGCCCGAGAGAGGCCCGAGGCTCGAAAATACAAAAGCTTAACGGGGGAGGATTAGCGGGTAACGCAGTTTTGATACGGCGACCGATTGAACACTCCTACGTTTACGCGACGGCATTATCCTTCCCCTCTTCGCTCTTTCGCTCGTTACTCGCAGTTTTTCCGCTATCTTTTCTCCGTGCGGTTCTTTTTTTTTTTTGCTTTTCGATCGCGTTGATTTGCTCGCCAGCCGGCGGTAATTGAAATGGACGTGCGATTGGCTTGATGCGCTGATGGAAATGCGAATTAATATTGACATTTTGATCCAGCGTTCGTTAAATCACCTTTATAAACAGGAATTCAATAGAAAATGGGAAAGACTGTTTGTAGTTGGAAATACAATTGAATTTACAGTTTGAATTACAGACAAATAGTCGCGAAATATAAAGAGAAAAAGATATCCTTCTCGTTATTAATGAAAAACAACAAACTTGCGACGTCAGGTTCGAGCAATCGAGAGATCAAAAATTCCCGAGAACCATCCTCGTTTGATTCCATTTCAGCCCTTCGGGCAGGAAATTTACACGCACACAATGGGGCGTGACTAATCGGCAATCGGGATCTTCATCGCGCAGAAAAGGAAGCACATCGTTAGAGAGCAAAAAAGAAAAAAGAACAAAAAAAAAAAAAAAAGAAATCATCGCTCCTGTCGCCAGCTGTTCTCTCGGCCATTTGAAAAAGGCAGCAGCAGGCGAAGGAAAAAGGGTCGCGAGAGAGAAGAAAAACGTATCCTCGAGGACCCGTAGATTCCCGAAGAGATTCGATCAACGTCCTCCTTTAACGCAAGAGCCGGAAGCCGGAAGAGACGAGCGCGTGCTCGACCTGCTTACTAGGCGAGCACCGGAGAGAGAGTGAGAGAGAGAGAGAGAGGGAGAAAGAGAGTCGCAAACACGTAGAGGGATGAGCCAGAGCGGACGAAAATCTGGAAGCGCTGCCAACTTTTCGCTGCCGGAGTGTATAGACCTCCGGTTTTGCCGCTCGCAGACTACAGGAAAGTTCCTGTATAACGTAAGGCGCGTGTATGCGAAAAGAAACTTTTCAATGAATCTTTTAGTCCTATATTTATTGAACGAAATCGCGCGGGTTGTAATAATGCTGATTTTTTAAAACAGGCACTGCGGATCTGTGGCAAAGATGCGGTTTTACATTGAATGGATTTTCGCTGTTCAACTATGGTTTTGTCTATCCCGAATTAATTAATATTAAAATGCAATGTAATCATTTTTAGAGATATGTAGCTGCTGTATTTCAAATTCAATATCTACGTTTGAAAATTTGGGATCAGAAATGGGCTAAAAAATGTAATCATAAATGTACACAGCAATATGGAATCTAGAGCAAGAGTGGAATAGTTGTTAATTGCTTTTTTTAAATTTATGATTACTACCCTATAATATTCATATATTTCCGAGTTAAGCTGCAATTTTTCAATAGTATTTATCAGAATTTGCAAATTTTTAAAACTAATAGTTTCATAAAATTCTCTATAAAAATGAAAAATTTTATATACAGGGAGAGAGAAGTTCAGGAAAAATTACTAGGCTTTTTAGTAAAATTTACAAAAAGTTTGGCAAATTTTACTAACAAGTCTAGTCATTTTTTGGCTTACGGCAAGTCTGTTACCACTTTACAAAAAAATTTGTAATTTTTCCTGAATTTTTTTCTCCGTGTACAAATTCACATGCACAAGATTTTTAATCCAACAATATTTCAATGTTATTGCGTTTCCCACAATACTAGTTTTACAAGCTACACAAAGTCCGCGGCACAATCTTTTTCAGTAATTAATTGAACATTCGTTCGTTTAAAACTAGGTTTTGATTGTTTTGAAATCTCTGCACGAAAGCATCAGTGATAAAACTGCCTCCAGCATTTAAACTTTTATTATTTTGTGGGAAAACGGATTGAACCTGTCGTTTCTCCTGAAAATCTGTTTTCCACTGTCGAACGTTAATCTTTTCACCATATTTTTAGCTTATCCGCGTTCTCAAAAATGACGGGAGCATAAAAATTTTTATTTAAATATCTAGTCGATTGTTTATTCATCAGTTTATTAACCAATAACTTAAAATCTGTAAAAATAAACAAAACAATACTCTAGAAATTTAAACAATGAAGCCATAACACACTCAATATGCGCAACCGAAAATTATCTCCTCTCCAGAGCGCATTCAATGAACGACGCGGCAATAAAAATTTTCCATTTATCTTCCACCGAATTGCAAAATTTAGTTCCACCCTCGAAAATCAAATAATAACAAAATATATACGGAAAGCCGAGCCGTATAACTCAGCGAATATCGCTTCGCATATATATACATTACGTACACATCCCGCCAGCGCCGTAAAAACAAGTGGAATCACCTCCTTGCGAGCAGCTGCGCTGCAATTTTTCGAAAATATTATTCAGGACAAACGAGCGGAAATACTGGCACAAGTCAGAGAGGTACAAAGACATATAATTCATTTTCCCGCACTCTTTTTAAATCTGGAGCGCTCTTCTTCCCTCTTCCCTTTTTATACCCCCTGAACTTATTAAGCTCTCGTTAAAGACTATTTTGCACGAGAGATTTCCTTCTCCGAAAAGTCGTCGTCTTTTTTGGTTAATTGCTGTTTTGCGAAAAACCGAACAATTTATATTAATGCTTGCGTAAATTCAAATCTCCGCGATCTTCAATTTTCGAATAATAAATTGCTTTTGTTAACTACATCCGCGGCTCGTTCCTGCGCGGAGAAATACATCCGTATCGGTAGTTTACGAAGTTAACAGTAGATTCCAAGTAGTTTGGTAAATTTGAATCGATGGCTTATCGTAATAATAATTATGACAATAGTCGGGCCCGAAACTACCAAACAAGGTTATTACATCCCACCCATTTCGTGGCTATATTCTTCTGCTCAAACAGTTGCCAATGATTCATTCGCAATTTACCTATATACTTATCAAACCCCACTCCTCATTTATCCAAATTTCCCTTTATCCTTGGCTACGGGCAAAGCGTCCAGCTTAACTCCCTTCATATCCCGCGCACCAACCGTCGAATGTACAAAGCGGCGAAATTTTCTCAGCCCGTCCGCAGCCTTTGCCGATCTCAAAGCAGCCAACGCAAAGCCGGGAGAGCAAGGGCAGAAAAGAGGCGTCTGTGTGTCTTTGATGTTGCGTATAGCCCTCCTCCTCCTCCTCGAGGGTGCATAAATATCGGGCCCGGGCATTAATCTCCCTCCTCCGGATGGCAATTTCTGATAGCTCTCGGTGCAGTGGGTGCGCCATTCCGCGTGTGTACGCGCACGACCGGAGGTAAATCAGAGTTAATCGCACCCCCGAGGAGAAGATAAAGATGCTCTCTCGCGCGCGCGCGGCCCGAAAGGGTCGAGGCGTAGCCCGCCGCGCCCCGAGCTGGCACACGAGGGGGTAAACACGCTGCCCGAGTCGAAGGAAACTTATTGACCGGCCGATCCGTCACTATCCTGCATTTTATCTGCGAGGAGCCGCGAGCCTTCTTGCGCCGTTATTCGCGAGTCCATTATTTTGACCGCTCTATATACTTTCGAATTGCGGGGGTTGTTGGCTCTTGTAGGAGGGAAATTTGTGGTCAAAGGGTGGTGTTGCGAGATGTTTGGTTCTTGTTGGGAAACAGGCTTTTTTTGGGGGAGAGTTGTTTCGTTGCAAGTTTATTTACTTGATTATCGTTGCGGTTATCTCGGTAGTTTTCAAAGTTTCAGACAGCGAAAACTTGGCCTTAAAACTTTGAAGGGCTTCTGCATTTACCAAACCAGACTTGTTCAACTTTCAGGCAAAAGGCTATCTTAATCATTGACGTAGTGTACAGTGTTTAATAATTGAATAACAATTTGTTTGGAAACAAGTGCCGAAATGGTATTCGATCTTCAGGTATTCTTGCGTGCCCCAATTAAATCAGCGCCAAAACTAAACTTATTTTACAAACAATCCAAACGATACTTCAGTGAAGATATGAAGCACTAAAATATGTGCTTTCATCAACAATGTTCCGCAATTTCCACATAGATGGAGCCCTCAAGTTCTCTCACCTAAAATTTGTTTACTTTTCCAAAACACCGAGAGTCATCGAGCTTAGAAAACAAATGATTTTCCTCCCTTGTTCGAATCTTAAACTCGAAAGAAGCCAACTGAGAAAAAGAATCCGACTAGTTCAATTTCGCGCGATCCATCATATCTCTCCACTCGGCCTCGTTTCGCTGCCGGACCGACGCCTCTTCTTCTCTCTCTCTCTCTCTCTCTCTCTCTCTCTTTCTTTCGCCGCTTATTTTGACGCTGATTTCGCCGAGGACTTGGCAACGACGACGCCGACGACTACTGAGAGCGCCTCTTCATTACGCGGAGAGCCTTTTAAAAGGGTTGCGCGCCTCCGCGGACTTTACAAAGCAATTTGCCGGCGCTTAGTTGCCGGTCTATTTGTGTGTTTATGAAAATTTAAAAGAGCGCAGACGCTCTTAAAAGTATGATTATATCAAATTTCTCCTCCGCAGCGTCGGTTTCAATTTCTCTAGGCGGCCAGAGGATTCGTTTGTAAATGAGCGCTCAATTAATCCGTGGATTTCCGAAATGGAACGTCTTTTCTTGAATTCTATTTACACGGGAGATTAAATGAAAGCCAGCTGGCAGTTCAAATAGAAACTAGAAATAAAAATAATCAAATTGTAAATGAATAAAAAAGCAGCTGAAAAAAGTAGATTCTGTAAACAAATTGTTACATCGTTATACAAGTATAAATTATATTAATCTCCGTGTAAACCATTTCGTGAGATTTAAGTATTTAACAAGCGGTCACCTTTAAAGTAATTGGTCAGCGCGTCTGAAACCGTGCCAAAAGACTTATTCATTTTTCGGCCCGAGCAAAGAAAATTCCACCGCTTGCTGAAATAATAAAGAATGCTAATTCGCTTTTAAAATTGCACTCCAAATTAAAATCTTCATTATTTCATTGCAGTGTGCCCAACACGAGAGAGCAACTAGCGACCGAAAATTCAAATAAGGTGTAATGTCGCGGCAAGTCGCTTTTAAAATTTGTCACTTTGAAAAAGAAAATCTGTTCGGCAGAAGTTTTATACTTATAAGGACGGGCAATATACATAAATATCTTATCCGAGAACTCGCTGCATAAATAATTCTCAGAGTAGAAAGCAAGAAAGTTGCGCTTCTCAGCGAAGAATCAGAATCCATCCAGAAGATCAGAATACATCCACTTTGAGTGCTTTTGCATTCTGCTCCTCTTCCTCCTTTTCTATCTTTATTGTGCATCCTGCGAATTTTCCATTTCAGATTATCGACGGCGTTTGTTTGCTGCAGGCAGACGTTCTTAAAACTCGAAACTATAAAACTGATGATTCGAGTACATTAGTTGGATCCTTTGAACGCAGAGACTAGAAAAATACGTAAAAAACAGTGGTTCGGTACGAGTTTCAAAAGCTGTTTGCAGAAACATTTAACTCCGCGGCCTGATCTTGAGCGGGATTGAGAGGTTCGAGACGCCTACGTGAGTAGAAGTTCCGAAGCCGAAAACGGACTTCGACTGGTTCACGATGCCTCGAACTTTGCTTCATAAACAACGGCGAAACGTCCAGCAGTAATTGATCGAGCGCTCGAGATCGGTCAGCGAACTTCCTGCCGATAATGAATTTATGATGCATCGCTTATTCGCACAAGCCCGAAGTTTTCATTTCCGATTTTGTACAAGCTTAATGGATTGTGGTTTTCGCGCCCGTTAAACTACACGCGCCGGTAAATTGGCAGACATATTTATTTTATAGTTTCGAAAATATGCTGAAACTCCGATTCATCCGCCGCTCGATTTATCAGCTGGCAATTTGCTCGCTTTAAATTATTAGCCGCGTCTCCCCCCCTCCGTTTTAATCTCCGGTACGTTACGAACGAAGTGTTTTATCGACTGTTTGCAATTGCTTCCCAAACTTTTTTAAAGTCTTCTTGCAAAAAAAAGGTGTAAAACAATACTATATACGTTTTTAAATAATTAATGACACTTGTCACCTTTCCGCAACGTGAATCCCGTCCTTAAAGTGTTCTGTCACGTTCAAGACCATCCATCCATCATTGATTGCCTTGCAGTTTTTCTTAGATACTGGATGCGCGCAGCGCTCGATGCATTAACTGATTTGTGCAAAAAAGTATGTTCTAATGCTCTTTTTCGGTGCATTAAAAGTACACTTATCATTTGAAATTCGACAAGAACTTGTCAGGTGGAAACTATTTTTCCGCGCCTAATTAGCATACTGCTTTTTCAACTAATTCGTTGTTGCGAAATTCGAGAGGCTTTCCTCAAAAGATAAAACGTCGGCTGTCGAGCAACTAAAAATTTTTTAAAAAGCGAGCTCGAAATTTCGATCGAAAATTCCTTACAAAATAAACTAACTTCTGAAAGCACCGGAGCACTCTATATCCCGCGCGGAGAAATCAATTCACGTTCGTCGCGCCAAAGCTCTCTCTCTCAATAAGCTATCCTCGCCCGCTAAAAGCTCCGCGTGACGCACGCTCCTATGACATTTTCATTCATGATGAATATATATAGGCCTCGCACACGAACGAAGGGGTGCACCCGACGGGGGGGAGTGTTCCGCCGGTTTAAATGTCGGCGATCTGCGGAATGACGCTACGCCGGGCATCGCAGATATTCGACGAGAAATTCCCTCGTTGAATTCATCTTCTGCGTTGTGGAAGTGGCGGAAAAAATTGTTCAGAGGTCGGTAATTTGATTTCTGTTTGCTTAAACTTTTCAAATAGTTTATCTTGAATTAGAAAAGTTAACAAGCTTTATTTTGTGTAATGCGAACCTCGGATCTTTGTGTATTATAACGGTAGTTAATTAATTCAGTTGATTCAAAATGTAAATTCTCTTTTATTTTAGTTGCACTCCCTTCGCTTGTATGTAAATTTCTTAAATTGACCGCTGTGTTTATTCCCGTATGATAATGAGTATTAGTTGTTTATTTTTATTTTTTTTTTTCAAAAAATTCAAAATTTTTTGTAATCTTGCATAAAAATACGTAAAAAAAGTTCCTCCAACATCTCCAAGATTGAAGCTCCCTTAATTAACACTCGTGCCTGTTCCAATCCCCATTCGAAACAATCACCGGTACATAAATTCCAAGCAGCCGTTCGAAAACAAACTCCCCCTCTCTCTCTTTGCGCTTGACCCTCTCAATTCCCCGCCGGCGCATCTTCCATTCGTTCGAAGCGAACGAGAGCTTGCAGAGTGTATGTAACTGCCTACTCGTAGCGATCGAGCTCGCGACGCTTCCCGCAGAGGTGCACCGCGCTGCATAGATATTCGATTCGGCATGAGGCATCGTTGAAGGGAATCCAATTGCTTCGCGTACGGATGGCCCGCGCGAATTGTTCGCATCAGTCGCGCGTCGGAATACAAGGCGCCTCTCTCGCGCCGGCAATGTTATCTCGGCCGCTAGGCGCGATGCACGTGTGTGCAGACACTCTGCTCGCCGCGTGAAATAGCGGAAATCGAAGGAGACGCGCGGCCCCGGGAGTTCATTTTTTTTAAGCTTTGACAGGTGTGTTGTTTCGCACCCCGCGAGTCTGATTTTCGAAGGAGGGAGATTCTAAGCTATTTTTCAAGATTTATCCGCGTGGTAATGCCTTTTTGATGACTTGGCGAAGTTTTTGCGGATTTGCGACTTGTTGTACGGCAATTATTCTTAGTTGATCTCTTCAAGTTAGAAAGGATATAAAGTAAAATGCTCGAAACTATTGCGATACAGCGGCTTTAAAAGCGAGTTATTACTTCTAACCAATTTAAAAAGTCTGCGTTGTAAATGTTCAATCTAATCTATTATTAAATTACTCCAAACGACGTGCTCATAACTAAAATTAACCCTTTCAATCGAAATTGAAAGTCAACAGCAGAGTCTAACGAAGAGAAGGAACGGCACGAAAAAGCGATTGAGTAAAATGCATTAAATCCCTCGCAGCTCGCGACTAAAGAAAACATCGGGCAGCTTCGCGCGCGATCGAAACTTGCCGAAGCGCGAGAGACACACAGCGGCACGTCGATCGAGCGCCGGAGCCGACGGCGCGCTTAGCCGTAGCTTTTTACCCTAAGTAAATAATCTTGAATCTATTCTCAAGGCTAGTTCTTATACCGGAGGAGGACGACTGCGAGAGCCAGCTCCGCGCTCTCGAACTTAATTGGATTGTGCGGGCCGCGCGCACTCCTTGATATTATTACCCGCCTGCTGAAACGGCGATCCGGGCAAGGAGCTAAGTGCGTTGCGAACATTTTTCTAGGTTACCGGCTTCTAAAAATGGGAGGAGTTTGATAAATAGAGGCCGGCGGGTGGGGGGAGATTGAATGATTTAATATTGATGAGAGCGTCAGTCGTTAGGGCTGAATATTATATAAAATATCCGCGGAACGCTTATTTTTAAATTCAATCGTCAATCATGCTTGTATTATGAGCGTTACAATGAGTTACGGAACGAGTGCCGAAAAAATCCGAAATACAGTCGCGATAATACCCTCTTTACAATGACGAATCAGCGACGCGTGACCGGTTTAACGAACGGCGCTTAACGGCAGAGAGTAAAATTTCCGCGCCTCCGAAACGGCTCAGCAGGCGAGGAATAATTCATTAGCCGAACTTTTTTTCGCCGGCTCTACTTCAAACAATAACACGCCGAGCAGATCCTCGCTCTTTAACAAGGCCGCAGCCTTGGGGCACTCCAGCGGAGGAGCGCAAACACTTGATATTTGGATTTTCTTTTTTACCCGGGCTGACACGCGGAGCCTCAAAGGGGCCAAGAGGGCTGATGAGCGAGCGACTCTTTCGGGCGTTGATGCGACTGCGAGCACTTGTGACCCGTTGAATATACGTTTCGAGCGACGTAAGCTCGGACGGGATTTTGGCTGGGAGTTACTTTTAATGGGAAATTTCGCAGTTTGCGAAATAAGGCAGACTGGCGAGGGGATTGCACTGCGAAAGGCCATTATGAATGTTAATTGGCTTCGGTATAGGGAAATAATTTAAAGTTGTGAATTTTACGAAATTAATAAGTTTAATTATAAGAGTTAAATAAACTAATAAGGTGAGCCTTATTGAAAATAAATTAGCGTGAATATGTACACTAATTAAATTTTGCTTAATCAAAATTTATTTCGCTAATTAATGACACGTTTATCTTGTAAATTTATTTTTACCCGATTCTATTACGAATTGAAATAATCTAATATAATCTGTTTAAAATAATTCATGTAATAACCAGTGTAACATTTTGGAAGGATAAGCAAAGCCAAAAAGTGGTAAACCTCAGCGGTCAACAATCCTATTACCGCACGGTACATATATATAAATATATATATATATAGACTCGCGTATACGTTCCGATCGAGAGTGCAACAGCCCCGAATCCCGTCGAGGTCGGCGAAGAAAAACATTCGCGCGCTCTCGTCTATTTTCGTGCTCGAGTCCGTTCTTCCGGCCGCGCTTTTTTCCCCTCATTTTCGATACAAAACAAATGGATGCCCCAAAGAGGAAACTGAGGCAAATAAATAGCCCGGGCGAGAAGCGGAGAGAGAGGGAGAGAGAGAGAAGCGTAGGTGGTCGTTTAGGGCGAGCGTAATAAAAACCGAGCTGGAAAATACACGCCGCGCGCGGAGCTTAAATAGAAGCGTTACCGCGGGCCCGAAGACTAAGTGCGGCCGAGGAAAAAGGTAAACTTTGAGAAGGAATACGGGTTAAGTGGATGAGGCGGATCGTTGTTGCGTCTTGGCGGATTCGAGAATTCCGTCGATAATTAAGCCCTTGCAAAGATTCTATTTGCTCGGCAAACGTGAAGACTTGAAGTTTTTTTTATAATTGTTTTTTGCGCTTAGCTAATTAAACGGAGAACTTGATGACATTTAAGGTAAATATATTATCTAATTGAATAATCCGAGATTGCTTTATTAAAGAATACTCATGTAAATGCAGAAAGTATCAACGACGTGTAACTCTATAAAAGTTTGCGATAAGAAAACATCTACTTACAAACAAATAATTACGTTCCTTACATTCACGAGGAGAACCTTCACAAGATCACGTCGAAAACCACTCGATAAGCCAGTAAAACATTTTTAATCTTTTTGCTTGCAAAGGGCAGGGCTTGAAGTTAACCAGGACTGGCCTAGTCGCGATATATATATGTGTGTGTCTCATAAAAATTTGATTAGTTTCCAACAATTTTTATACGAGTTATAAAGCGCGAGCGCCTTTCAAAGCTTAAAACTCAATTTTTATCTCGTATAAAGCCGGACTGAATCGAGTTAAATTTTTACGGGGCACAGTTCACAAGTAATAGAAGGACACGCGAGAGAACTATATTTGATGTGCGTCCGAATGTTTGCTTTTATTACAAAGATTGAATGAAATAGTCTTAACTACAATGAAGCCGTCGTAAAATTCTCGTTGTTTGAATTAAAACTCGCCTTTGCTGCAGCAGCGTTATAATGCTAGCTTATACATCGCCCCGCAAAATCTAATCGTAAATTTATTATTTCGTTATACCCACCGATTCAACCGGCCGCAAAATACGCAGATAAAAAAATCACTCCCAAAGCAACTGGCCACCAGAGCCCCTCCGACTTCCCCTCGCCGCTGATAAAACGAAAAAAAAAAGCGAGACGCGTCGAGAAGCTATTATAGAAGTGCAGACCGCGGCCTCGATAAAAGGCAGTCCCCCCCCCCCCCCTTCCCTCCCCGTATCGACGCAGCGTCTCGAGGCACTTGAAATATCATCCTCGGGCATACAGCCCGACGTCCCCCGGTGAAAAAGCAACAGCGCGCGTCGCGCGGGTCTTTGTCCTTTGCGCTGCATATATATATAACCGCACGCGGGAATCAAGCTCGAGGAAACACGTTATGTGCACGTAGGGAAGACGGACGCGCGCTCGTAAAGGACGTGAAATTGGATGGAAACCCAATATCGCGCGTTGACAAAAACATCGACGGATGTTACATGTATACATACGCACGCGCGTGTGCGTGCAAGTCCGTGTCGGATGCGAAATAATCTCGGAGTCCTCGCGACGGTTGTCACGGTGGGGCGAGGGAGGAGGGGAGAAAATGAACTTCTTCGATGTGACGTCGAAGATTTTTCTTCGAATTCGTCGATCGAGAGGGGGAGAGGGGATTACGGCGGAACTGCGAGACAAAGGATAAATCGCTAGGATTGAAAAGGCCCGGGGAGGAAATGCCCTGGGTGAGAAGACGTAGGTGCTATAGTTATTGATGACTCGCTTTGATGGTTTTTCAAAATAATATTTTGTTGATATAGATATGAGAAAGAGCTTTATTAATGAGTTGCATTATATAATTATTTCATAATTCGGGGATAAAATTAATGAAATATCTTTATTTCAAAATTAAAGCCCAAATTTTCGTTGCTTTTCATAAAGGCGACTTATTAGATCGTGAAAGAATGAACGTAACAGCAGGGGAACGAGAGAGCAAAAACCACGTAAACGTAGACAGTTATTTTTGTTCTATCCACCAGGGCGGAATTCACCTTTACTCAACAAGACACTTAGAAAGCTCCGCGAGGAAATAATAATCGCAGACGAGCGGACGCGCAAGGCTATGCGCTTCCCGGATTTTTGTTACGCCATTCTCTCTTTTTCCCTGATTGCGATTACCCGTAATTCCCTTAACGTTCTGCTTTATCGCGGGTAGATTAACCGTTTAATGGCCCTCGGCCTTTTTGCCCCTGTCGAAGTTACGACTTTTTCACGCTTCGTATGCGTCGACCCTCGTCCCTGGATCAAGATATTTTTCCACGCCAGACGAGAAGCAAAAGGAAAAAAATCAAGCTAACCGCGCGGCACATTCATGAATTGTTGATGAGGGCTATTTCATTTTTCGTTTTCAATTTTAATGTTTAATAAATGAGGTTACGAAGATGAACGAGCGAATTTCTTTGTTTCGAATACAATAATGGCTATTACGGGGTATAGTCGAGGGTGTATAGTCAATGTTTAAGCATTATTGTAACATAGCATGAATACTATATTCTATACTTTTGAAATTGAGCCGAAAGGAAATGTGATTCAACATTTTCCTATTGTCAAGACAATAATTATTTAATAAATCATTGAATGGTATTGTAGTGTATACCAAAGAATATAACATTATTTTGACAGCAGTACCGCTGGCGTTTTAATTCATTTTTTAAAGAATTTCGAGGCTGTCATAGAATCTTCATTTGAAAAATATTTTATTTGCAGTATGAAAAACGTCAATGTTCGAATTTGAACCAAAAAAATCTATTGTTTCTGACATTTTTTTTTCGGTCAGTAGCTATTCAAAATATACAGAGTTTGATGATCCTCAAACGATTTATTTAGATTGAGAAAGAGTAGAAATAGACTAAAACGTGATATTTTAAGAGCATGAATTTCAAGGCTTATTTCACTTGGATGCGTGTCAAAACTAACATTCTTTTCCGTGTATTCAGAGGGGATCTTAAGTAACGAAAATGATTTGTAAGGTCACAAAAAATTCGAACTGTTTAAACACAAGACAAAGATGAGTTTTATTTTTAAATAGATTTTTATCTTACGAATTGTTTATTTACGAATTAGTTTGTATTGTGTATTTTAAAGTTAATAACTTTATCATGACATTATTATTACCTAAAGTGAAAAATTAGTTTTCGTCTACACGATAATTCTACAAACTGTTGTAGCCGTCATCAGCATAATCTAAAATTATTAAAAAAAAAATTGACAAACACGTTCTGCGCACCGCAATGAAAAACGGCGAGCCATGCATTTACGAAATATTTCAGCCGCGTCGAGATAAAGGCAGCAAGGTAGAGAATCGAGGGAACTTTTTGGCAAGACACCGCGGGCAAGGATGAAGATTAACCCGGGCGAAATTTATTTAAGTGTCCCGAGCCGTGGTTACCGCCTGGCGCCAGCGAGGCAACATCCATCAGAATCATCTCCTCGCTACGGTTTCTATCCGACCCGGAACGGAATGCCGTGTATTTCTATAAATCTTTGTTATTCAACGGCGGCGGAGAGAGAAAGAGAAATGGAGAGAGAGAGAGAGCGCAGGGGGAGGAATGGCACTCGAAGGCAGATGATTGCGAGTGCCTGGCCAAGTATCCGCAAGCCAATTAAATTCACCGGCTGCGGTTCTTCGCCCTTCTCTCGATCTCGTCATTTCCCGGCGCAGCGCCGACCGCGAACATTGCTTCTGTCAAAGAGCAGACGAAGCAGCGTTTCTGGGGCTCTCGATCTAGAATTATTTACTGCTATGATTGTCGATCTATTATTTTCCAGCTCTCGGCTTGTTGTTGCATATTTAATTGGCATTCCCGATAAATAGATCGCGAAAATTTTCACGCACTCGGCCGAACATATATACGTAAACTTACCGCGGAGTTCAACTAATCAACGCCACCGGACAAGTTCACCAAAATGATATATTTAAGCCGTTAGCCGCACAGCTGTACGTATACACCGACGTCCGAGCTACATTTTCGCACACGTACACGGTACTCTTTACGTACGTCTGCGCCTGGCAGATCGCTGTCGCGGATGCTTTTCCGCCCGCCGGTTTCGAGAGTGCGCCAAGGGTTAAATGCAGGCTAACAATTCGCGGCGGCGGCAGTCGTCGTCGTCGCGAGCGTATATAGACTTCAGGAGCTTGTCTCGAGTGGGAAGCCGGGATAAGACGCGGCGGGGGGACGAATCGTCTGGACGGAAACGCTACCTGTCTGGACGAGAGATTCTCTTGCCTCGAGTGAGTGCTGCGTTTGGAGGATACCGAGAATCGACAAATTTGAGAGATTGCAGGGCGGACGAGGTCAGAGGAAGTGCTGGCGCTGCTTTCGAGATTAAATTGAGAATCTGTATAGAGGATGGAAATTCGACTGTAAATTTTAATAAGACATTGAAGTTCCAAGAGCTCTTGCGCGTAATAGTTTTGCGAGAGCTTTTCGCCGTTGTTTCTCCGTGCAAAAAGATTGCGCACGCGAATGAATCGAAAATGAAATTCTGAAGAAGCAAAGATGTTACGTTATATTTTTTATTTTTTGGAACGCGCCGACGAAAAATAAAACAAAGTTATACGGAATTAATTACACATAGTCGTAAAAGCAATGCGGGAACTTGAAGTTTCTTAAGAATCAAAGCCGCGCGCGCGGTAAGCTCCTCGGGCTCGCTTGCCAACAGAGGGGAGGGAGAGAAAACTCGGCTTACATGCAAAAACTTTTCTTCCCCGGTTCGGGGGATACATTTACTAATAAGTTCGACGTACATAAAGAAGAAATCTAAATGCGGCGCGGTAGCGAAGCAGCGGCAGCCAGGAGCAAGTATACACGAGAGCGTATATATACGTCGACCGTCGAAATAGAGAGCGGGATGAAAGGAAGAGACAGTGACACTCCTAGATTGGAGGATCGGGCAGCGCGCAAAAGCAGCAGCAGCAGCAGCAGCAGCAGAAGCACGAGGAAGCTTTCTAACGTATTGGATGCAATTGGTCGATAAGCTTCCACTTCCCGTTCCCCTCCTCGAGGACTACCTCTGCATCGACTCGAATTGCAGAAGCAGAGGGAGCCTTTCGGCGAAACGCTTTTCTGCAACGCCATTACGATATCGGCATCAAGCCGAGACTTAGGAAGAAACGTGCCCCGAGGAGACACAGGGATATGGAGGGCTTGGAGGGCGGGAGGAAAATGAAAAGTAACGGGAAAGTCGAGAAATAGCGCCGGACTAACTAAACTACACGAGTAAAGAATGATGGGGACAGTCAGGGAGTTAGTGGGAGAAAGATGTCGGAGGAGATAGGACGTGTAGTAAGGAAGTGAAAAATAGGGACTATTAGACATCGAGGAAGGGGAAGAGTGAAAAAACAGATAAAGGAGGTTGGGGCTATAAGGAAGTGAAGAAGATCTTTAAATTATTTTCGATTTTGGCATTAAGCGGAATTACGTCTGTCACGGTATACTTCCGTGAGTATTTGCGCGATTAGTCATCTTTAAGGAAAATAAAAAATATTCGTTCGAATCACATTTAAGTTAATAAGATTACCAAAATTGCTTGTGTTGATTTTTATATAATTTCGATGAAAATACATTCGGATCCCTAATTCAATTTAACGCATTTTAGTTAAAATATCAAAACTTTCACACACTTTGACGCTTCCCTTGTTTTGAAAGGCAGAGGCGAGGATATTAATTTAACCTGAGCAGGAAATGAAACTTTCGCGAAAGATGTTTTCAGCAGCTTGATTTTCTCTCACCTGAAAATGAATTTCAGTGTCAGTTACCGCGGGAATGAGAAGGAACAAACGTCATTCGCGAGTGAGAGAATGAGAAACAGAGAGAGAGAGAGAGAGAGTGAGAGAGGATGAGGGGGGGGGGAGTTAAAGCGAACCTCATACCAGCTTTAAATACAAGGCATCGCCATCCTCATAGAATACGATGCGCTCAAAGGACTAGCAAAGGAAAGCACTGAACATCCGGACTTAAATTTCTAGCTAGATTGGATACCGTGAGACTTGTTCTGAATTTATTTCTTTTTCATTTAAAAGCAGCTGAGTGAAATTCTCGAGGTTTAAAATTCTAAAGTGTGATGTTTAGAAATTCTTTTGTTTATTTTGTAATGCATTACGCAACAATCGATATTTTCAAGTATTAGCGCCGTAATATTGTATTTTCGTTAAACTCTAAACTGTGGAATAAACATCGATCGATTCTGTCTCACAAAAATGTACATTTTATATTACCTGACTCCTACGATCCCAATTTTCTTTCGTAAACGCAAATGGAACTGGATGTTTGCTTACCTGCAACAAAAACAGATTCATATTAAATTATATGAAGTAAACTTAAATACTGACTTATATAACATAGGAGGCAAGAAATTTCATAACTTCATATTGCACAACGTATATCTCCTAGGCGATAAAATCTCACTCAGAGGGTAATGAAATTCCGCAGTTATATATGTATGCACGTAATGTGCATTGTGTGGTTTATTTCTGCTTTAAAATATACAAGCTATTTTACAAAATAAAATAAATAATTAACATCGTTTTTGTTACGTTCTACACTACTTTAATTAAAGATGCTTGGTACTTTAGTTCTGACAGCGATGAATAAGTTACGAAGCAAGGTCACTATCAGAAGCCGAGATTTCTCGAAGATTACGGTCTAGGAGAATCTTAATGAAACCGCAATAAGATCCAAACTTGTACGAAATACCAATACAGGTATGATACTCTGTATTGCAACAATTAAGTATTAAATAGTAGCGGCAAGTTTGTGCTGTTAAATGATGTTTACATTATTGAAATTTCATGATGTTTACAGCTAATTTACTTAACTGCTTACTAACGATCCTTCCAAACTCTACTTTGGAATTAACTTCTATTAAAAATTATAAAGCACTTCAAAAGGCATTCGAAGAAAAGTTGCTTTATCTCTAATACCACAGCTAACGTAATAATATCCGGATTGCCGTATTAATTAAAATTATTTTACCAGAATTCGTAGATCAACTTTTAACAAGGCTTGCAATTCAAGAGAATAACTTTACAACGAGTCGGATTCATTTTTAACAAGATTACCTTGTTCCAAAGCACTTTCGTACCCAAGTTATATTCGTATGAAACCTAATTTTCAAGCAAGCCCCTACTTTCACAATTTACGAATCGTCAATGATTCCAACGTAGCCCCCCAATTGATAATTACCAAGCAAACCCGACCCAATTCAACGGATCTTTGCTCGTCGAGCCGCAGAGATGAGGAATAGTCTATTCCAGCGACGTTCTCCGGCACGTCCCAACAACATCTGTTCTGGAAGGAGCCGCTGACGATATCCTACCGGTGGCACTTGCGTCAAACGCAACGTCAAATCCGGATTGGGGTTGAAGAATGCCCCATCAATTATGCAGTGGTCAGCGGGCACGACACGGCGACGTGACGGAGTTTAATCCTCCCGTGCCCCGTGCCGGTGGATTAGGGCGACTAAAGTTTAAGAGTTTGACGAATCGAAATGCAGGCCGCTCGGGTGACAAGTGTTTGATCATTTATATTCAATCCCGAGAAGAATGAAAACCGCCTGTCGGGCACTGGATTTCGGTCTTGATTGGAGTTGTCATTCAATTTATAAGCTTTACGAAATTCTTGTCTGATTAGAGGTAGAACGAAATTAATTTATAGAATTTTTTAACCCCCTGACTGTCCGTTACACTATGCTTCCATTTACTGTAGCAATTTTGCGGATAAATCTGTCATAGACAGTCAAGGGGTCATACTAATTTGGAAAATACTATTCATTCAAAAGCTATTACTGTAAACTTATACAGTATATGAATATATTTTTGACATGCCAAGTACACAGTGAACTAGATTTACCTAAGTGTACTTCTGCCTGAATTTAAAAATAGATTGAATTTCTTATTTGTATTTTGTTTTATTCTTTTATAAAATTCACCTAGTTTTTTTTTATTTATTAGCCTTGTTCTACTTTGCGTCTGTCTATCTAAGTTCTTAAAAAAATCAAAATAACTATAAAAAATAGGATTATTTATCGGTGCAAGGTTTATTGATTACATTAACGAAGACCTGTAATTTTTGTTTTTATTACAAGGTATAAGAAGTTATTTTTGTTCATGATTGTTTTCCATCACAGTAATTATTGCGCGATGAAACAAACAGTAAAGAAGATTTACATTTTTATTAAAATTATGTAAGAGCTTGCATATATATTTGATGAAATTTTAATATTAGTTCGGCAACTCCAATACCTCTTTAGAAAACACCAAATTTATGGAAACAGGAATAACAGATTAGGAAATCAAAATACCGAATAGTTTTTACTATTGTTTATTTGGTTAATAGAACGTGAAAATTGTAGATTTGGTGAAATATCTCATGTAACGCAGCTTGCAAATTAGTATCCTCAATAAGGTTTAATTTTACTTCCACTTTACAGTTTTCTAATAACGTATTTCAAACACCCGAAGTCAATCCATATCCAAATCCAAATTACTTGTTAAAACATTCAGCTTCGAAACTATTTTAATAAATCCAGTAAATTTCTCGTCAATTTCGCTTGAGAGGAAACGATTTCATCCCCAGAATATAATCAATCCACTGGACATTATAACAGCACAATATAATCAACTCTAAAAAAAATGCACATGTCATTAAATTTCATCATTCGGGATGCTAATTATAAGCTCATGACGACGTTCAATTCTCAAATTTATTATGATAATTTGTACAGCGTACGAATTTCAAATCGCGCTTGAAGCGGTCCTTCAAATTAAGCAGTAAATTTCAGGTAACTAATGATTCTTCTGCTTGAAATTTGATCACTTTACGCTTCGTGCCGACTATATGGACGATTTTCTGCGATTTATACAATTTATGGTTACAAGTGTGTTTTGTTCACTTTATTAAATATCATCAAGCTGCATTTTGATTAAATCTTTCGAGAATACATTTTCAATTAACACCAATGTTTTCACGCACAATCAGATCCGAGTGCGTTAATTAGTAGTCAAATTATAGGGTAATTTATAATTGCTTCTTTGACTATTAATTTGTAAAATCTACAACCGTTAGTACAATATATATTATGCACAAATAACTGGGTCGGCACTAATGTAAAGAAATTAGCCATTTTGAATTCCTTGCGTAATTGCTTTAGCGTATTACCACATCATTATTGTTGCATGCAAAAGCTAAAGGTAAACGTATTACGTATTCACCAAAATTCAAGGTTCGTAGTTACAAGCAAACCTAAATGAATATTACAATTATTAACAAATTATCAAATTAAAATATTATAAAGTTAGTCGTGTTCAAAAGCAATCAGGTTGAAAACAGAGAAAGTACCAAAATGATAATTACCAAATGATTTTAATCACGGCAAAGTTTATTAATGACAATACGTTCAAGTAATTATTATAATCAAGTCAATCATTAAACGAACGAGTCGCGCCGATGAAAACGTTAATTTTTCAATTCGATAACGGCAGCGTAAATTTAATGATAATCCTCGTTACCGCAAACAATAAAACCGCTGAAGTTCAAAGTTTTAATTACAAACGCTTATTTACCCGGCGGAGCTTTAACAATTAGAAGTAAAAACTTGGCTCGAGTAAAAGCAATGATTAAGCAGCGTGGAGCAGAAAGTAAAGCAGCGCCGATAAGCCGCGGCTTTTATTCGCGGCGGCGCCGTTGTCGCGGAATCATCTCGACAAGTTTCTCGGGAGTGTCGGCGAGCTATGGATCATCGCGAATAAGAACGCGCGCTTTCTTTTTTCTTTTATTACCCGGCGTTCCTGGTATATATATGTACGAGGGCCGTAAAACAAGTAGCGGCCGATCGCAGAAATACAGTACCTGCAGAGAGAGAGAGAGAGAGAAAACTGCGTTCGCGCGGTCTGCCCATCGTTCCGACGTGTATATAACATCCGCGAGCATGACGGATATTGCGCAGTCGTAAAATTTGAATGCAGTTCCGTTTCTCCCTCTTTCTCATTGGACTATAATCGCGAGCGCCGATGCACCCTCTCCCGCTATCTTCGCGCCTCGTTTTATTCCGCGCTTTTATATCGCCGCCTCCCGCTGTGTACACCCCCGCGCATACATTACTTATTTATTCGGCTGCGTTGCCGCGTCTGCTGTGCTTAAAGCCGTTGACGAATGGCGTTTTCTTCGCGCGGCGCAAATTGACGAGAGAGAGCGGCGGCGGGGAGTTACGCTTTTTTACGAATGACAAATTAACTAATTCTTTCGGGGCGTGATTCCACGGCTTTGTTTGCTTATTAACGGTCAGGTGACTTTCATCGTCGCGCCTCTCGTTCCTTTTCCCCGTCGGCTTGTTTTTCATTCCGCCGCTTTGTCACGCTTTTTCGCTTTCTTTGTCTACTCTTTTCTCATTCGCAGTTTTGCATTCGCGCTTGTTGCCGTATAGCCGGGGCGCTGTGTTATATCGGAATCCAATAATTGAACACTGTTTTAAAACAGCGAGGCGTTGCGAGAATTTACGACATGTGCGTATATAGCACGGAGCTTGGAATAACGGAAAAAGAGGGTGGAAGTGAACAAGTGTAAAATAATCAACGGTTCAAAGACGGCGGAGGGCTGCAGAACGTGTGAAATAAAGATAGCTGTTTATACTTAATATTTATAGAATTTGAATTTGATGATTTAATAGGAGGTATCAAGAAAAAAAATATTAAATGGCGTTAGATTCGAAATGCAAATTTTGGACTTGAAACTTTCTGAAATTTTTTATACGTCGGAAAAATGTAGTTTAGAAAAGCCACTACTATTTTATAACAATGCGAGAAATCGATTTGTGCGTAAACACGGGTTGTTAACTTTGTTCAAACGAATGATTTACAACTTCCACTAATTCCTGTAACATTGTAATCTGCATCACTCCATATTGTCATCACTTGTTACAGGATTAAACACACAGGTAGACATTGCTTGAATTGGCTTCACAAGCTAAATAATTCCTTGTAACAACGGTTATATGACGAAACATCGATAGGTGCACTCGATCCGCCATCACTCACAAAATTGCCGAAGTTAAAATCAAACATGCGCTTGATAAATCGTTCCATTTCGAAGCGTTTCGCCGGTAATAACAGCGATTTTAACAAAATCTCTGTTTATCTTTTTTTTTTCTGGACGCCTCATAAATTGCTTTTTAAGTAAAAAAAAATTCTCCGTTGTCCTGGCTAAGCCGACATCATCTATCACAATGCACGTCTCCCCGCGTGAAAAATCAGGAACTCGAAGGTTGACACGCCTCGCTTTACAAAGAAATCAGTGGGTATCCAATAAGTACGAAGATAAGTAAGGAGTAAGAGAATTTTTAGAATATATTTCAAAATGGACAAAATGAGTCTTTGTTCAAATAAATTTTCAATATTTTCTAGTTTTTGGGAAATTCTTTTTCGTAAGAATGGCAAGCACATGTTTATTTTCGAGCGCTATATTTTTTGGTTATTAACCTTTTTCATGAAACGACACATTGACTTTGATTGGAAATTTCGTAGAGTAAACAGGCATATGGAATTTAACAAACAAATATTTCCGAATATTCGTAAAAAGGTGTACACAAAAATTTCTACGGTCTGCATCGCTCCAATTCAGTAAAATTGCTTGTTTAAGCTTTTTGTACAAATAAACTGTTGTAATTAAACATAATATTCGTTAAAAATATCGCAAATTAATTCAATTTATTTTGCAACATAACACTTTTCGTTAATTTACACGTAACAAAAGATTAAATACAAACAGAACATTTTTATAGCTTATTATTATTTAATTAAATAATTAAATAAGATTATTTAAAATACTATTCTTCAGAATATTATTTTTTGTCCAATTAGTGTACCTTATCAATATACATTAAACTCCATGCAGATTTCAGCAGATTCTTTGTTGAATACGCACAAGAGAAAATCCTGCATTGATAACAATAAACCTTAATCGAATCGACAAATTCGAAATCAACGAACGAGTATCGGCAAAGATTTGCCGAAGGAAGTAGAAGTAAACGACTAAAAATTCGCAGATAAAGTCCGAAGCAAACTCGCGCCCGGCTTGGTATCGTGCCCAGCACCTGACTCGTCGCATCTCGGCATTCCACGGCATTGCGGAGCTTTCCCCCCCGTCTTGTTCTTCTCCTTTCCCGTCCTCGTTCCTGTCCTCCTCTGGCCAGGCCTTCTCCTCCTTTTTCTCTTTCCTCCGCTCGTTTCCTGTCTACCGCCTTGCGACATACATCTCCTTTTCAGGCTTTCTGCGCTCCGAATTTTCGCCGTTCCTTTTTTACTCGCGCTTAATCATGCTTTACAATGGATTTAGTTAAAAGTTCCGAAGCTGAGACAAGTATTAAACTCGCTCTCTCGCTCCCTCTCTCTCTGCAAAAGGAATCATTTTATTCTTTGATAACAGTTTCATTCGCTGAAGTGATCTGTTAAGATATACTAGTTTTATACGATGCGTTTCTTAAAAACCTTTTTGAATTTAAAATTTTAATAAGATTCCGTTTCGATTAGATTCTAGGCAGTAAATATTATTTAATATTTTAACGTTTGAACATCGTTTGTTCCTATTTGAGTTTAATTGGTAGTAATTAGAATTTGTAATAATTATAAGTACCTCGTTAATACATTCCAATACCGAGACCCAAATGGAATCTAATCTTCATTGTATTACATCTTTAATCGAAATCCAATCCGAATTCTGTATAAATTCAAATAGTACCCAATCTAAATTCCAAAATTTCCTACTGCGAAAAATAAGAAAAAATAGTATAAAATCTCTTAAAAAACGTAGTATATATTTGTAGTAATGATCAATCCTTCTAAAAATTCCTTCATCCCGCAAAGATTCAATAAATTATGGAAATTCATGAAAACTACTTTCTCTATATACGAAATAAATAAAAATGTTATACCAAAATATATTCATGAAATTCAATCCACGAAAATTTACTAAAATGGCTCGAACTCAAATCGGGCATAATTTTAAATCAATCGTATATAGCCATTTCCAAAATAGATACCCAAACCAGCCGAACAAATGCATCCACCTCCGTATAGACGCAGTTTTTCCCGTCAAAATTTGCCTCGGAGTTCTAACCCGGCGCTTTCTCCCCTGTTCCCAGCGCGAGAAGAAGCCTTTTTGGCTCGATTCTCCCATATCTCTCCGTTCCGCTCTGATTCATGGACTCTCTCTCTCTCTCTCTCTCTCTTCGCTGTCGCCTCCAGACACCTCCCTTCTGCCTCCGGCTTACTGCGTGCGTCCACGGACGCTTCTGCGAGGGGGACGTAAATAACTATACGGCGCGGAGTGCAGTCTCCCAAAAGCTCGAGTACAGCACTGCAGCGTCTTATTCGAGCCACTCGTCCTTTTGTGAGGATGCCGGACACTTGGCCTTTTTGCCAGCCATTGATACGCGCCTTTCCGGCTTCCGTTTTCTGTTCTGCCTGAAGGATTGTTGCTGGCGGAGATCGGCGCTTCCTTGAATGCGCTCCGTTCGCCCTGGTATTCCGGGCGAAATGTTAAAAGGTTCTTTTCTTTCGACGGAGAGTAAGTGAACTTTGGCGTCGCGAATTTTTGTTTGAAAACGGGAGATGTTGGTACTGAAATGTTAATTGAAGATGGCTATTGATAAAAAGGTACAACAATGTACCGGTCTGGACAAATTTTTTTCCGTAATTGCGTCCTTTTTATCGAGAAACGTTACAGCTATTTGCACCTCTTTACAGAAAACCGTTACACACTTCAAAACTTCCTAGTCGTCTTATAAATAAAGCTCAACCAAACTTACATAAACGATTATTTTATCTGCAATAAAGAACTTTGAAGTATTGCACTAGAGAATATTTCGTTACTAAAAAAAGGCTTCGAAGAAGGTTTAAAAAACCAAGTACTCGAAATCGCGCGCTTCGTAAAATCATCATCCGAAAGAGGAAAGGCACAATACACTCCTCCTTCAGAGTAATCGAATCAGATAATACTGTCCTTGTTTTCCCTGCTCAGGCAACGTCGAGTAATTTTGTTTCAATTTCGCCAAGTTTCGCTATATCAGATTTCAGAACGATGGCTTACCTCCTCTCTTCTTCGTTTTCGGTTGCCTCGTTCTTCTCGGCGGAGAGAATACGAAAATCCAATCGATTCATCGACAGGTCGAATTCTGCCGTTCGACTGATAAGTGAAAGAACTTTAAAGAAACGAGGATTGAAAAGGAGCTTCTTTTTGCGACATAATTCTATTAAAGGTAAATTTAGCCGTGTATAGGTTCTCGTTCATTGATCGTGAGTTGATTGGACTACGTTATTGATTCGGTTTTTATTTTTAACCATTACCTTTGCGTCACAAAAATAATACTAAATTCTCTATCTAACAAAATGAAGACGAATCGTGCAATATTTTAATTCATGAATCATCATTTGTTACCTATATTTGTAAAAATAGAATGACTGAACAATGTTTCTTTGAAATTGCTGTTGATTTTTGTTTTATTTATAGAGACGTCTGTCGTCTATATAATGGATTGACATGCCATCGTCATTAAAAGCAGCGTCATTCGCTACGTGCAAATCCAAGGTAAAAATATACTCAAAATGAAAGATCGAAATTTCTTTTGCAACGGATTTTCCTTAATCAAAGCGCGGCAAATTTTTGCTTCAGCGGGCAAATGAATATATCCGTCAGTGATTCGATATTTGTTCGCTCGGCGAGAGAGAGCAGCGCCGAGCTCCCCTCCCCTCGCGTGATTACCGCAAATGCAAAAAGAGAAATCCACGTGAGCGGACACATCAGCGCAATATTAAAATGCAATTGAATCTCGCGGAAAACAAATCCCGACTTTCTACATTTCGACCGCCGTCCGAGTAATAAAATTACGGTCGACCGGATTTTACCCCCCACCACCCCCACCCCCCACATCTGTATCAGCGTGTACATATCGCCGATAATTTTAGACTGAAAATCTGGGCAAACAATACGAGCACGTTCTCCGCGGCAACGTGATTTTCAGCCGAGTACATTTGATTATTGCACTTCGCGAGCTTTGATCCCGAGTTTACCCGCGTGGCGCTGGATATACATCGAAGAGGAAAAAAGTTATAGCGGGAAAGAGGGAAATGATGAATCGCGAAGATAAATGGGCGAGAAATTAAGGATGGATGAATAATTTATTTATCGCGGAGGATTTAAAATACGTGCCGGAGATTTGTGAAACGTTATTATGCAAAGTGCGGCGCAGAAAATTAAGCCTTTCCTTATCGAGAGATTTTAATGTTTGTACTCTTTAATATTATCCTCTTAACGCGACCAATTCGTTATAATAATTCCCATTTTTATAACATTCTTATTTATAAAATGTAAATTAAAGCGCGACCCAAGCTACAGTTGACGAGAAATACTTAACGAAATGGATTAAAAATCAACTTTCATAATGCCAATTCGAATTGAGGCGGCTTCCGCCCGTCTAATTCAGCGGTTCGAATCCACGAAAATCTCGAGGGGGCTTAAAATTTTTTACGGCCACGAAGCCTATCTTCAAGAAAGCCAAAAGTAATACGCGAGAGTTACCCTCCGCGCGCGAGATAAGTCCGCGATATAACGAGAGAGGGGCACTAAGAGAGCTTTAAACGAGGGCTAGAAAAAAAAAAAAGAAAAAAAAAACGTCAGGAAGCGTATAACAAAGTCTAAAGCCTCAGTTTATACTCCCGCCGGAGGAGAAGTCATCGCGTATGCCTCTGCGCCGATGAACCCTTCCCGACACACTATTTCCTTTCTCCCGCGGCCAGACGCGGTAGAGTCGAGCCGAGAGTAGAGTCGAGCTTTTACGCCGGAAGACCACTCCGGCAGCCATTGATTAAATCCAAGCCTTTCATGCGCGCAGACGTATAAAGCGCGAATCCGTTATACGAAGGAGCGCTTTTTTTTCGAGCCGAGAGCTTTGCTCCGCGCCGCGCGGTGAAATTAAACGCCATCGGCTGTCGCGAATGTTTGAAACGCGAATTCGCCGGTACTCCGTTAGTGCGCGCTCGTTTGTTGGGGCTAATTTTTGTCATTATAACGGTTCGAAGTTTCGAAGCGTGACATTGTTTGGCCGGACTTTTTTTTTCGAGCTTGGCTTTCTCTAGTTTATGCTTCGGTGAATTATTGTTGTATTAGCGTAAAAGTTAGCCAGTGAAATTTACCTGGGGTATTCGAATTTTACGTTGTACGACGCTTCAGTTTAATGTGCACTTTGATAGTATCATTCTTCTTTAGTTATATTACTGAGTATTATATAAGGGGATGTAATTTAAATATTTTACTTAAACTTACGCAGTAAAGAAGATTTGTGCCAGACTTTGTAACTCACCTGTAACATAAAAAAAGAGAAATACGTTAAGTAAGTATTTGTGTAAAAATAAAATAAAAAGTAATATTATGTTTTGCATAATAATAAGTTTAAAAAAGTTATTTTTTAAAAAGTCGAAAAAATAAAAGGAACAAACGTCGAGTTTTAATCTGTATTATTTTTTAACGTCATTTAGAATTTATCCATCAAATGAATTAATTCTTCGCTTTACATGAGATTTCAATCAATCAGTTAAATCGTGTACTTTCCGTTGCTAAAGGAATTATACAACAGTAAGATCAACAAACGGCTCTGAAAATACGAACTATCAAACCAATCGGTAAACATTTCATTAAAGCTTCCCTCGCAAACTTTAAGATAGCTTTTGTAAAGTTTACTAATTCTTTTTTCTGGAGTTATAAACTTAAAAACTTCCAGGTTCTTTTTATTATTTTATAGCACTGTGTGACCTAAATCCGCACTTAAGTCACGGTTATCTCTGTGATCTAAGTAGCTCATTATTACACTGTGTAATAATGAATTCACTTAAGTTATAGATCGTAATAAACTACAATAAAGTTCTAAAATATTCAAAATATGTGTTTTTATTCACGAGAATAAAAGAAAAAAGTAATGCCACTATATATGACAATGAAATTTTGTTCTCGGTGTAATGTATTTTATACCACGAGCGCTGAATAATCATGTCAGACATGATTTTGAGGTTACATTAATATAAAATAGATTTCTAAATAATATTTAATTCTGATATATTTTACTAAAGATTTCAAAAATTTCTACAATTTCGAAGAAGCGGCGGGTTTATGTCACACGAGCTATAAAATAGTATACGATACTCGTGACCTAAGTGGACTTATTTGCACTGCGCGACCAACTGCGCCGTGCAATAAAGTGCCACTTAGGTCACACGTATCGTAATATACTATTACAAGATTTAAAATAGCGGATGTGATAAAGTTCGATAACGCGAAAGCTTTTAAAATTTTTTTTTTTTTTTTTTTGTTAATTAAAACTTTTTAAAATATATGAATAATCCAGTCCAAGTCCAATCCTATTAAAATCGCATTAAAACATAGCAATCCGAACCTAAAAAGTTTTGTCAAATAAAAATCCAATTCCGCGGATCGAGCCCGAAAAATATTGTAAAAACTAAAACTCCAGCATTCGAAAACTGAACAGTAAAAAAGCTCCCGTATACTCCTCTAAATGACCTCGTTCCGCTTGATTCTTACAAAATTTATTCATCGCAAAAACCGTACAGCGTGAAAAGTGCGCTCTTCAGCCGGGAGACTCGCGGGAAGAAAAAAAAAAAGAAAGGGAATCTCGCATAAAACTTCTCTCCCTCGTCGCGGTCTTCGATTCCAGCTCCGCGCTTTCTCTCTCCCGTTTTCATAATTCAATTTGGCGCTCGCGCGGAAGACGTAAAAAATGTGTGTGCGGCGGAGCTGCGCGCCCGCAAGGAACGAGAACTTCTCGGTGGAGAATACAGTTCGGCTCGCGCCGTTTGGCGTCACCTGCCGAGTATCAAAAACGATCGCGGAATCGGAGCCGCGCAGTTAATCCGAGGAGGGGGGCTGGAAAAGGGGAAAAAAACTGCGCGAGTCGACGCTTTTTTGCTCGGCGCGCGTTGAATTTATTTTCATGCCGGGTTTTGCCACCTTTATGCGAGTATAATACGTCGGCTGGCCGGTCGATAAAGCTTATTATGCGGAGCCGCACGGCGTTATTACCGCGAGCGGAATGAGCCGTGGATCTTTGCCGAGAGGAGGGGATTACGCCGCTAACTAATACTGGCCTTTCCACGAGGAGTCGGAAAAATTTTCAGTCGCCGACGATGATTTCGTTGGCAAACAAGTTTTTTCGATCTGGTGTAGTCGGAGAAGGAACGAGGAACGGCTGTTGTTTACCGCGAGCTGCGCTGCTTCGTAAAAGTGATCGATGCCGAAAAGCTCGCAATTTCAGGGAAGCTCGCGAGGAGACTTGCAGCTTTTTGGAAGTTTAATTACAGCGAGACTTTTTTCTTTTTTTCTGCATGCACATGTAGTGTATGTAAATTTTGGTTGGCTGATTGATGTTTAACTTCTTTGATGTTACTTCAAATTGTTACGTATATAGCTTGAGTTTTAAAAATTAATTACGTAACTCGTTAACCAAGTTATAAAATTTGAACTTGTTTTATTTATTAATTGAGAATAAATTTGTAAATTTTTTATAAATAACTTCTTTACACAACCCTAAATAAAACAACCAAATTTAAACTGTTTTCCTTTCTTTTATCACAATTACCGTACAAAAGGCATCAAACGAATAGCCCGATCGCATTTAACCGGAAAAAAAGGCCCCACCGAGCATCGACATTCGAAAACAAATAAGATCATCCGCCTCGTCGATCGCCTAATTGAGTGATGTTTAGCGTCCAGTTGGCCCGGAATTTTTCCCCGTTTTCTCTCCGCCCGTTTTTCGGCTCGCGGCCCACAGCTTACGTTTCGCCCAATAACCGTGCAGGGGAATAAAATGCGGTCTTCTCTTGGCCTGACTCCAACGCGCGAGAGATCGTACAATCCTGGCCCGCGACTCATAATTTTCATAGCGGCCTCGGCGCTGTTCTCTCTCTCTCTCTCGGCCGGGGAAAAAGAGTTCGGACAAAAGAGAGCGGCTGCCGCTGCAGCTTCCTTTTTTGGCTCCGCCGCTCTCGAAGATAACGAGCGCTGCGCTGTTAGAAATTATCGCGCGCGCTCTCGTAATCACCGCCGGGGTGCTCTCGAAGGTCGTTTCGTATTATTTAAATTGTTTAATGCGCGCACGCCGAAATGCTGCAGCTTATGTGTTTAGATTTGTGAATAAAGTATTAGCCGATATTGGGGTAAGCGTGGAACTGGAGAGCTGAATTATTCAGCCTAATTAGTAACTCGTATACTTTCGTTATTGCATAGTGCAGTGAGAACGTAGCCGTGAAGTAAAATTTTTGGAATTTGAAGCAGGAAATTCTTAATGAAATTCTTCTTTTAAATCTTTTTAGAAGTTTCTCGAAGCGTTGAAGTTCCGTATTCGCGGGAAAAGTTCGATAATTAGGGAAAAGTTTTTCGTATATCCAATACTTCGTTTATATTTGAAATTTAGAACAGCAGGAGTCGTAACTATAACTATTTCTCTTTTTGCCTTTTTTATTCTTTGCATTAAAGTTTGAATTATTTACGACTCCGAATCCTATTGGCTTAGTACTATGTATGAATTTTGATCACTTTGGTTGTGAATTTGAAATTCTGCCTGATAGCAGTTCCGAATATTACATTTGCGAATATCCTGCCTGGTAAATGCTCTCAACTTTTCATTTATCCATTAGAATAATCCTTTGAAAAATAAAACTGATTTTTGTTGTGTATTTAAACGAGTAAACAGCGAACGTAAAAACATTTGGCGAACATAAAACAAATTTTATGTTAAATTATTTTATTTTAAATTAATTATTTAAAATACGCCAAAAGGATTTGCCATATTAAATACCCTTTCACTTTTTATGCTCCTAATTAACTTTTAATTACGTTTTAAAAGCCCTTATTCAAAAGTCCCAAGTAAAAGCGTACTTTTATTTTGATATTCAAAAAGCCGCAACACCTTTTTACCATACTAAAATAAATATAATAATTTATTTTTAATTTTCTCATTTACCAGCTCGTACAAAACAATTTCCTCAAAACGACCCCCAAGCCACCTCTTTTAAAAATGCCATTCGCGCAGCAGCTCACGAAGCGCTTACTAATAAAAAAGCGTCAAAATAAAGAGAGACGCCACGCGTCGCCTTTCATTTTGCCAAAGCATCTAAGCGAATGATATTTCTCCATTACCGCGCGAAACGAAGACGACGCGGCGCGCGTCGCTCGGGGGGGGGGGGGGGGGGGGGGCACAAGGCG